>BGZK01001382.1:0-162327 GCA_005406025.1 Eumeta japonica
CCATAACTGATATATTTAGTAAATATAATTACTCTACAATAAAATTAATTGTATTGTGATAAAAAACGTTTTTCTTCTTAAAAAAATCCGGATTTGTTAAAATTATTTAATATTTTGCTTTAAGACGTTGCGCCTGCTTGTAAGGCGCCAACTTGCTTTAACGGGGTGCTAAATTGCCGTTATTTTTCAACTGCTTTCGACTTATGACTCATTGAGTTTAAATGTTATTGTAGAAAATTGAAGAATTTTTCAGTCTTAATATTCAATAGACTTATTAATAAAGAATTTCCAGACATAGGAAAAAAAACAGCTAATTTCGTCAAGTGGTTCAAGTGTTATTTTTTTATCATCCGAACATCGGAACTAAAGACTAACTAATGTCAAAAAAAAAATTATCAATACTTTCTTTAGAAAAACCTTAGACGATATTTAATTTATAGTTTGAAGTATATTCTGTGTAAAAGTGTGTATTTTAAAGAATATTAGTGCATTGTTACAAAAATACAAAGCGTTAAACGTGAGTGTTCTCCGTGTTTTTTTTATTCTTTGATAATAAAGCATAGCCTCCTTAGAGGCGTGTTATGTGCTTAAAGGGATATTCGGGAAAATTTTGAACCACCACATTAACATTTCTTGGTAAATACAATTTCAGTTCAGTATTTTGAAAGATAGATGCACAATTAAATGATTTTTATTACCATAAAAAAATTACAAAACAACATATTTATATAAAGGAATATCTAAATATTTTCTATATTTCGGTGAATTCCATCCTCATCTTTCCATGGACCTATAGATTTTAATTTATACTGTCTATTAGAAAGAGAGTATTTTTATTGGTTTTTAATCATTTTTTTATAGAATATTTAAAGAGCAAACGTGAAAGAATGGGATATCTAATTGATGGGGACTGAGCTGATAGAGCGGGAACAGGAGGGAGTGGGCCACTGAAACTCTCACTCACTGAACGAAACGCAATAGCGGAAGCTGCTACTTCACATTCGTATTCTCTGAGAGTGCGGTTTCACCGATAGAGCCGACCTATTTTTGTGCTCTAGTCACATCGACTATAGTATGGCATATTTATTCCATGTATGAATATTTATCTGTTTTGCAATTGTGTTAATTCGTTGCGAATAGGTGCTCTATGGGACGTATACTTCTTTCTCTACTTTTGTACTTCTCTCTAACTTATGTACTTTCTATTCTTTTTTCGTATAATTAATACGTATAAAGTCTCCGAACTATGTAGATCGCCCACTCTATTGTAGTTCCAAAACGGGTAAATCATTTAAAATCAGCACGCATTTTGTGTTATGTTACGACCTTTAATAAACAAATTTTGAATTTAAATTAGAATGATCTGTTTCTCTGTCGTTGGGTTTTTATGTTTTAGGCTTACTCTCAAAATAAAGTTCGATTATACAGTTTGCATCATGTAAGTTTTTAAAATAAAATTAAAACCCGATTGCAATTGTTAAATAAACTAAGAACTGATATATTAACTATATAACTAATAATAAATTATTAGCTCAATAGCAACTACAATCCTGAGGTTTTCTTTCACCTTGAACATTAAAACGCAGGCAAGACAGAAAAAAAAGAAAATTTCAATTATTTTTCCCAATGGATATCGAATCTAGAACTCGTAACATTCAGAGCCAGTATTACGATCGTTAAGCCAAGGGTTTATTTTAAAAATTATGTTTTTTTTTTTAATATTTTTAATAATGCTTTCATAACGAAGTTTATTACTACTTTCCAGGTAATCTAACAGGCCACGAAAATCGTGTGACATCCATTTCGGTGGCCCCGAACGGTGTCGCTTTGGCCAGCTGCTCCTGGGACCAAAGCGTGAGGGTCTGGGGTTGAAATTCTGATCATATTTAAATTCAAACCTTGAAACCCGTATTGTAACTAATCGTTGTGAAAATTGCACCGTCCTTTTAGACGTATCGTTAAATATTCTCAAACCAAAATAATAGTATACAAAGAAAACGTATATTTTATAGTCATGTTACATGACTTATTATAAATCGCTTACGAATATCTTCTCATATTTGCTAATATATTGATGAAATGTATACACCGTTTATTATTTTTCACCAATTTTCAACTCCTTATTTAACTGTTTAAATACCGAAATAAAATTATAAAACAGAAAATTGACTAGGAAGTAGGTAGACATTTTTTTTCATATTAAAACAATTGATACTAATACTATAAATGCGAACGTTCGATTTTTTGTCTCTCTCTGTTGACAGACAAAAATCGATACAGCAGTTTAGGCGTGCAAACGTAAAGTTTTCTAGCTAAGCCGCTGTACCGATTTTGATTAAACTGGACACCGAGATTGACCCAAGTAATGGACATAGGCTACTTTTCGTTTGTCTTTTTGATTGTTTGTTTGTATGTCTTATCATAGCTCAGCATTAGTTAAACTGATTTTAATGGATTTTAGAGCACTAAGCACTAAAAGAACACGTCATTTTGTAAATATGATCTACAACCTTTGTATCCTCCTGTCTGTTTATCTATATGCCTACTTATAATTCGATAATAACTAAACTAATTTGGATGAAAATTAAAAATCCGACAGAACTCATCGTCGTATAAAATGTAAGTTATTATGATTTTTTATGTGTTATATCTGTATGATTCCTTATAATATGAGCACTTAAAAGTCATTAATTTTATTTTATTTTGTCGTCCAGGATTATTGTTAACCTTGCTTAGCGAAGGAGCGTTATTAGAGTGTACGACGAGGAGTGACAGGAAGGGATATAGGAAGATATTGTAGTAACCGAGTTAGGTGTGGGCGTCATGTGAGGCATGGCCTCCGTCAACATGAGTTCCATTCAGGTTCAATGTATAAAGGTAGAAAATAGAATAGAATGTTAGTTACGAGAAAAACAAGGGCGAGAGTGCAAAGTTGATCAAATTCCCAGATGCGTGAATCGCGAGAAACGAATGTATAGATAAATAGTGGTGTAATACGAAGCGTATATGAAATTCTTAAATAGACTGATTAAATAACATATACCTGCAGCAGTATTTATCGATCCCGGGTACCAAAACCCGACTGAGAATGTATCTGAGCTAGAATTCGCTGCTAGAGGATGAAGTAGGGCGAAAGTGAAAGTAAGAGTGTTAATAATTCAATAAGAAAGAGATTGTAAATCGAAACGGACGATAAAGTTTTATATTAAGTCTTTTATCGGAACTGTGTCCTGTTATCATAATATTACAAATGCGATACTTTGTGGGGAATGTTGGTCGTTTATAACTCATTTACGCATGAACCGCTGAATGGATTTAGAAGAAATTTAGCACGCAGATAGAACATTTTCCGGATCATATAAATAATGTTTTATGCGTTCCTGTGCAATAATTTATAAGATTGCTATCGAAAACGGAATGAATATCGGAATCGAGAGTGATACCGCGATTGGAAAAAAGAAGGACGCAGGATTAGAAGAGAACAAGACCGAATAGAAAACTAAGGACGATATCGGAGCTTAAATCGAAAACGAAATCCGTTTGATATAGATGATAAAAATATTACTCTTTTTCAAAATAAGCAATTACTTATATTTTAACGCGTATGCAGTCGCGGCCTAGTAACTATATAATTTAAATAGAAATCTAGTATTAATGTAAAACTAAAACGATTACGCATATATGGTGCTTTCTTACACTACACTGCACTTTCATGTGCACTACCCTATGAGGAATGTCATTAGATTAGCAGAAACTAAATCATATGCTTCGGCACTCTTCAATGTCCCCAATAGTTTTCGCAGCGAATTGTGGAATAAAATGTTTTTTAACTTTAAATCTTTTGTCAGGCACAGCCATGGTGCATTATTAAAAATCAAAGCGGTGTATGCATCATTTATTTTACATTTCTACATTTAGCTCGGAATTTTTAGAAAAAAGCGCCACAACCATTGACCCGAGGAACGTTATCTGGGACACTTTCACCTCAGTCCAATCCTTTTCGCACGCTTTCTTTCTGCCCGGCCATTTTGCATTGATCGCTCGTTGGCATACCGCCTTATGTCGTGATCATTTTGTCGTCCTACAACATCAAATTTTATCTTATCCACTAAGATGCACATACAATGTATAGTAGCAATCGTCATATCTACGTGACATTTATCATAGAATAGTCTAACTGTCGACATTACATCCTTTTTTATATCAATTCGTTTCATAATTAAGAAAAATATTATACCTTGACTGCATCACTAAATTCAAAAACATACCCTAGTTCACGTTTACCACTTAACTAGAACTAGATTCTTCATTGATAAAGTAGTTATATTAGAGTCATCACAGTTTTTTATTTATATCGTGGTAACTTCATGGATACTCGGCACTTGAAGAAGTCTCACCAGTTTACATAGGACTCTCAACGATTACAACCACCACGATGTGCTTTGCTTCGCTTATAAGTCGGAGTTATGAGTAAGCTTTCTTATTTTCCGTTGTCCCGAAGACGATAGCCACCCTAAAGAGGACCTACCTAAAATATTATCCTAAAACAGGGTGCAAATGCGCTGTACCATGGATGTAAAAGCTCCTCTATATAGCCGTTCTAGCCCTGTATTTGCGCGCCTCGCGTTAACGGAAGCTCGATCCGAAAGCAATCCATGCGCTTGCGACATCGATAAGCTGCCTATCGTTGTAGTTTGATCAAAAACAACAGGAACTTACACGAAAATACAAACTTACTAGAAAATACAAATTACTTTTTCTTATGTTTGCGAATACTGTAATTCTCGTAGATATCGACATAGGGATATATAATACAATGATTAAAATAGAAACAAAATAAGTAATACTCATTTTTATTAACCAACTACAATTACATTTTTTTATCATAACAAAATCCAAAATAATATTATAGAAAAGCAAATGTAACCGATATTACAAATAATTGTTTAGTTAATCAGTTAAATTTACGATTAATATAAGATCCTATGTTATGGATATATTTTTCTAATTTTTATATACACTAAATATATAAAATCTAGGGAAAAGGTAAAAATTGTCAAAGTTCGTCTTTGAAGCGGTGCTGCGGTTTTTTATGCCAGAGAGGTAGATCGTCCCAAACTCGAGCCCTTGACGCCAAATATTTGGACATTATTAAATCACTGCCGATATCCAACTTTTCCATTTTGTTAGGATCAGTCAAAGGCTCCCATTTCGTTGATATCTTCAAAGGCTTATTTGGGTCACTGACAAAAAACATAAATGTGTTAATTTTTAATGGAGATCGCTGTTGATTGTTATCATCCACGAATTGGAAATGGTAACATAATTCATCTTTATTGTGAATTATACATATGTGAAGAGTTACTGTTTCGCAGACGTAATATTTTCAAAATAACTTGTCATAATAATATCGTGACGAGAATATGTATAGTTCGTCGTTTGTGATTAATATTATACAAAAATAATTATCTACGTATATAAATTACCCCGCAGAGACAAAAAAAAATTGTCTCAAAACCAATCTGATCAGCAAAATCATATTGGTTTTCTATACAGTTAGTCGCGAGTACTCAACCTGTTTGCACACGTTCTTCAGTAAGAACTAAAGAAGACCAGTCCTGTTCTAGCCTCGTTTCTCAAAAAATAGAAACCACAGTGTGCGCCGAAAAGTACTCAGGTTAAATGTCGAAGCATTTTTTGTTGGTTTTTTTCTCTGCGATGAGCCCATCTATATACGTAAATGGTTTGCATATCGAGATATTAATCTTTCTGTGCGTCAACACTTAATTTTATATTAATATCGGTACAAAATACACTTACCCAGAGGTAGCGAAATTCGTCCAAAGATCCACTATGAGCTGGCTTATCTCTTCGTCTTTTTTTGTAAATTCTTTCTCCAGAAAATATATAGGAAACAAATGCATCAGGTCATCGGCGTGACATACACCTGAAATAGTTTATGTAAATTATAAAAAATATCTATAAATAATGAGTTGTAAATAAGTATAGGGTTTTACTTTTGTCAACATCAAATTAAAATTAATTGCGTGTTTTGGACACTCAAAAGTATATAAAGTCGATCGACAGCACAATGATCTCACCATAGTTTCCATTTGGATCGCCGAAAATTTGCGAAAAGCTGTTATTCGCCCTGTATACTAATTCGTACAAATATATTGGATGCTTTGTATATTTGAAAGTCAACTCTATAGCTTCTAAAGCTGGATATGCAAAATAGGAATCGGAAAATATCTGCAAAAAAGTATATAAAAAATTTCCTTACAAAGTTTGTCGATTCCAAAATGAATTATAATAATATCCACAAGAACAAAACAAGAGTTTAATGTTAAATGGAATAAGTGATATCCTAAAAAAGTGATTAATTTTAGTAATTTTCAATGAAAACAGATGATGATACGGTTGATTTAGAAAACCTATCAAAAAGATAAGATAATATATTTCACTAAAGACAGAAACCACAGAATAATATAATCTAGTCTGTTCCTTTATATCAACAAATAACATCATAAAAATTGATAAACACGATAAAAATTTTCATATCTACAAGGCTTGTTCTTTTCTGATAATCTGTATTAAAATGCCAAACAATGAATACGAATAATTAAAAACCATCGGCAATATAGAGCTGAATTAATTATAATAATATTTCATTTATTTGACAAAATGAATCTAAATGGATTAGTTTTCTAAAAGTACCCAAGCGCCATCTATTATTTTTTGAAATAGTTCTTTATTTTCTTGCACTACCCATGACACTTTTTAACAAGATTATCTGGTATTATGTAGTATGTGGTAATCTTTGAATTGTACAGAGTACAATGCGGCGTTTTTACACGTGTTTAATTTAACGTAAGGCTTCGGTACGTGTTGCAGGAGGCGAAACACACAGCAAATTAGGAAACACGTGATTGAAGCCCTTCGTATGGTTTATGTTTTGATCGTAATTCCTTAATGCGGTTTGCGGTAAGGGTCGTTTGGTAAAATTGTGTCAGGATGAAAAAGCGTTTCAAATAAAATCATTTTTTCCTGTCTTTGTTTTTATGTACATATTTATTTTGTACATTTTATTAAATATTAAAAGAACCTTTGATATTTTTCGGTTCTAGAGAATAGTAAATTTTAAATTTTCAATAATTTACTTTTACAAATATGAAAGTGACAATTATAAATTTCTAAAATTACAACTATAATAGAGTTTCTAAAAAAAGAAAACAGATGGCGTTACTTAGTGCTTTTTTATGATTAACAATTTTATATCTAATTATTAATAAATTAATATTTTTCCTAAAATATTAAATGAAACTTTTTGATTATTTTGTAACAATTAACAATAAAAATTTTGTTTCCATAACTGTGATAAAAATATGTATTATAATTATTTTACTATTCCTTTATTTTTTTTCTATTTTTCATTTAATTATTTTGAGACGTTGTTAATTTATTTTATTGTAATATTATTTAATACATAATATATAGCGAAAGAAAATTCGTTCCAACCCGATATCGCACGACACCTGCAGTTTTTTTGCACCATAAAGCTTCAAGATTTGTAACACGTATTTATATGTGATTACAACCTGCTAAGATACTCAGCTCATTTCAAATTAAAATTCTTTTATTACATTTGTATTTTTTTTTAATTGTGAAATTATTTTTATCGTATGCTGTTTCATTGGGAAATACTGAAGAAATTCCGTAAACACTCTTTTTTTGTTTTTCTTCAAAATTGGGATAATTTATAGTATTTTTACTACATCATTGTTATTACATTCTTTTCCCTGACCTTGGTGTCCTCTTTCTCGCTATCAATGATTGCGATTGATGAATACTATTTGAGTTATTACCATTTTCAATCATATTAGGGTCCTGTAGTAAACAAAGAATCCTTATAGTATCGTCATGTCGGACCATCTATCTGTCTATCAGTGACTTAGTTCAAAGATTCTTAGTGCTATAAAGGTGTACTTTTATATTAAAATAGATATATTAATCACACCGAAACGTTGAAAAAAATTTTTAAGGCGCCTCCCCTACATGTAAAGTGGGAATGAATTTTTTTATCGTCTTTCTGACTGTGTAAGGTATAGGTGGAGAGTTCATTCAAAAACATTAGGGGTATGTGAAAACCATTTTAAAATTTAGGGATTCGGTTGCAAAATATTAAGCATTATAAAGCAAAATTTTGCTGAAGTCAAATGTCCCTCCGACCAATTAAATAGTTATTATTGGATATGTAAAAAAATTCACGGCAATAAGATATATATATATAGCGAAATTATTAAAAGAGAAACTGTCACAGGTGAGTAGGCTTTACAAGTTATCGAGAATGCAAACTTATGAAATATACTTGGTAAGGTAGAAACCAACATTTCGTACGATTTCCGGAAAACTGATTAGATGACATTTTTGGTTGTGTAAAATAGGTAGTAAATATAAAGTTTATGAACGACGTTAAATTATGTCATTACAAAATCATATCGTCAATCATTAACACCCGTCCCATGCGGGCCTGTTTTTAGATGTTATTAGCCGTTAAACCGTGAACTCAATTAATAGGTTCATAGTATAGAACAAAGAAGCCTCCTATCAAGCCTGTATATTGTATAAGCAATTAAGAAACCCTACTAGTAAGCATATTAATATTATCCTAAATCAATTAGTTTATCGATACAGACCAAGCATGCAATTTTACCTAACTACTGTCAACATTAATATCAAAGCCTAATAATTTAATTGTACTTATTACATAACTAATCACAGATATTTTAATATTATTTTTACATTTGATTTTATTATCAAATATTAAAATGAATATTGTCGTCAATCCACTTAATAGATGCTGAGAAAAAGAAACCCTTTGGTAAGGAACCTCATTATGCGTCTGTCTGTCTGTTAA
The DNA here is from genome assembly GCA_005406025.1 of Eumeta japonica. Lineage (NCBI taxonomy): Eukaryota > Metazoa > Arthropoda > Insecta > Lepidoptera > Psychidae > Eumeta > Eumeta japonica. The sequence goes on from BGZK01001382.1 coordinate 8,918, forward strand.
TATTTCCACACCTAGGCTAAGATATTATTAACATGTGCGATATACAATTTTTTGTTCACGGGTTTATCAACTTTTATCATGAGAATGGATAAGAAATTAAGGCCACACAGCCTTGGCCAGTTTTTTAAAAGTTATTTCCGTTATTTAACTGAATTATCGCATCGGATTCCCACTTAAATTCATATCGTCTCCCTTCACCCCTCTTTTCACTTTACAGAACCTCAAAAGTCATTTTTTTTAAGTAGAAAATTATAGCGACATAAATATAGACTCTGCTAGTTTAAAACGGTTGTAACCACTAATAAATTTTATCATTTTGTTTATCCTATCATATTTAAACCTTCCGTGGTATCGTCCAATGTACATTTGCTTTCTAATACTAGAATATTCAAAATTAACCAACATCAAGAATCCCATCCATTTCTTCTGCAGTTAAGACACCTTTGCGTCCATTCAAATATTTGTCTCTTAAGAACTGTGTAACGAAATCGACGTCCGCCGCGTTCTCATAATAGAACGTGATAGGGGCTATTGCATCGAAAGCGCCCGCGAATTCATCAAACTTGGAGGCGTTCGCCGTGATCCCTGGAACGAAATAGGATAATACACGAAGTGTTAAATAAAATGCGGAAGCGATATGGGATGTTGTGATTAATGTACGACTCGCACTATTCGTGTATTTAAAATTAAATGTAAGAAAATATTTTCTTCGAGAGACAAGAATAATATCGTAATATGCTCAATCAGTATCAAAATTTCCATAGTAGAATGTCGAAAAAATAATAGATAGGTACTAAAGGAAATAATAAACTAACATACGTACACACAGACTTCAAACAGCCTTCGTTTTTAGTGAGACCAGTCATCCAGGGGACAGTGGGTGCATCAGGAATTTCTCTTGGCGATTTCACCAGAAACGCTCCCGGTAGGTCAGGTTCGACGACGGCTTTAAATGGAGTCATTGGATCGTAGTCCCATTCATAAAATGTTAAGAAATTATGGCTCACTTAATTTGTTAAGAAAAATAATATATATTAATGATATAAGCTCACGCCTTATTTCCCAGAAGGGTAGGCAGACACTATAGGTTTCCACATGGTACGATCTTTGCATATCTCTCTTACCTCACTGACATCCATCAATCTTTTCATGCAAGCTCGTCGTTCGTATATTTATACGAACTATATATATGAACGAATATAATAGTTTTAACTTTCGTAAACGTTATGACTTTGCATTGCGATAAGTTTTGACCTCTTTGTCTTTTTAAGATAATACATATTTTTAAGAGATAGCCTCAAAAACTGGTGACATTATTTACTTGATACGTATTTTTTTTATATTATTGTTAAACATGGAGACGATTAATATTTAACAACCAAGTCAGATTTCACAAGCTGTCCACGTACTTACATAAAAGCTGAATTCAGTATTAATGATATCGTAATCGCTTCTCGTTCGCAAGCAGTCTATGAGTTTTTTAGAAGGAGCCGGTGGGCAATCGAGCAGTTTCGCTAGTCGTAGAGCTTGTTTTCTCGCTTCGCCCGGTGGTGCTTCCGCCCAGGGCACTAGAGCCGTGCCCGACTGTGAAATCGCTTTGTGGAATAGGCCTGAAATATAAAACTGAACGTTACCAACACAAAATTGGGTCAACTTTAATATTTAATTTTGTCACGATAAAACATGAGTATCTAAAATCTAATAACAAAAGCGGATGGGCGATAAGTGACAGTTTAATTCTAATCACGAAATTAACATTTTAAAAAAAGGTTTCACTGAAATAATTACGAAAACACTTATGCCTATTGTTTTTTCATAAAAATTCACTAATTTGCTGCTGAGACATACTTCGTAAAATTTTTCGTTTCAGATTAAAAGCCTTAAGTTCTTCACTCTGGCCTAGTATGGTTAATTATTGTTTCTAATTATCAATAATATAAACATACTAACTGTTGAACGCCCACCTCGCTGGGCGTAAATTAACTTTCAGCACTAACTATTTTTTTTTTATGATTCATATGCGCCCGTGGTTTTGATCGCGTGTCTATAGAGTGAAACCCTTCATTTTATATTGAATATTATATTAGCCGTTTCGGATCACGGTTCTATTATCGATGTCAATCCTGATTCCATTGTCACGTCTGATATCGGTCCCGCTATTCCAATAACAGTCTTGATGCCAATTACGTTCCTTTCTCGGCCATGGATGTTAGCAATAACAGATTACCATATTTACTAGTATTTATACATTTATTTCCGTCTTTCCGTTTCGATCAGCCGTCAGCGTATGACAAACATCCATACAAATACAATTTTACTTTTTTTTATATTATAAATAGCTTGTAACCATCTACTGGCGATCCTACGTCGATTAGTCATAGCCTCATACCGATATGTATACGAGTTTTTGCATGATGCAAGGCCGTAGAAAAGATGGCTATTTCACAGTAATGATGTTGACTGTAATAGATAGGTCAGACATCAAAAAACTTATTTCGAGAAATCGAGAGGCGAACATTTTGTGCCAATTATACCGCAACAAGCTTTTTGCGGTCTACATAAACCGGGTCAGCTTTTTTATACGTTACTCTTACTGTTATAACGTTACTTATTTTTTTTTTATTTTAATTTATTGCACAAAATATTCTTAATCGAAACGTGGAAAATGTCGATTTATCAGATTCTATTATATTCAGACACAAATTAATTATTATCGATTAATCAGTCAACATTAATTTTGATTTTGAATACAGTTAGTTATTCGTCTATGCAGCACTAGCGTTTTACTCAACGTTAGAGCTGCCAAATAGAATGAACATTCTTATTTACAAAATCTGGACAAATAAATTGAATATAAGACAGACGAATGCACGAACAGACTTATTTTATTCTCAGTATTTCAATGCTGTTCGCACTCTTTGGCCAAATGCTCATTACACTTTGTAATCAAGGTCCACATTGAATATTGAAGAGTGGAAGTGTCACTTGCATCCATTATATTAAGAAACAACCATTCGGCGCACCATAAAACTCCATATTAATCAAAATTCATTTTCATTATTAATTTACAACGCGCCATATCAAAAAATTTTCTAATTAACGACATTTACACTATTTAACGACTTTAACTGCGGTATAAAAATAAGGTCATCAAATTATTATAATTTCATAATGAAGAGCACTCTCAGCTTTCTATATTCGTGATGTTTAAATAGTTATTCTATATAAATACCAGCACTTGTTGGGGACAACATGTGATAGTGAACACTGGCACCGCCGGCGCTCTCGCCGAAAAGTGTCACGGATTCGTTGTTGCCTCCGAAGCTGTGGATGTTCTTCTGGATCCAGCGAAGGGCTTCCTGCTGATCTTTGAGCCCGTTGTTCCCCGGACATTGTTCGTCTTGAGTGGACAGGAATCCCAATGGACCTAAGTTTCAAATGTTCAATGTGTTCATATCAAAATAGACGCGGTCTATAGGAATCGAAGACGAATACAAAAGCCTAAATTAAAAATGTGTAAAAAGAGAAGAAAAAAGTAATAAAATTGTGGCGAGAAGGGGATAATCAAAGTGGATCGATAAAATCACGACGTGCAAAAGGATTAGTGAGTCGGATTTTTCGATTTTTTTTTTCAACGATGAAGTTCGTAAATCCATCTATGTAATATAAAAATGGATGTTAGTCTTTTCGAAATTAATGGACATTGACGTTCAGCACCAAAAAAGTTGGTACATATATGTATATTTTCATGGAGAAGGTATTTTATGCAATCTGTCTTAGCATTTGTCGTCAACTTCATCCGCGTTTTGTACGCGCATTGTACCATCGAACTACTACACCGATTCAGAAAATCCTTTCACTAGTAGAAAACTACGCTAACCCTAAGTAAAATATTTCTTTTCACACTAGAATTTGCCCCGGCTTCTTACAAATCGGAACCAAACAGCGACTCGTACTATTGACGAAAGAGTACTATTAATAAACGTTTCCTGACGCATAATAGACTTATAAACGAACCGAATTAAACCACTAAATCAGTAATCCGCTAACAGTTTTAATGTGGAAAAATAAAAATGAAGAAATTTTATCTCCACAGCACAATATTTAAATTCTAAGATAAACAGCCATTACCTTAAATCTGCTACTTTATCCATTAAATGTTATAATTGTAGTGCTCGTATGCGAAACCCAATTACATAGATGGTTCCTAAAAGCCCGTCAAATCATTTAGACTTAAATATAGCTTTTTTCAAAGTTTTTTTCAGTGTTTTATATTGCGTTTTTTAATTATTTTTTTTAATTAGTTGCTGAAGCCTCTAAAATTATGCATTCTATTCGATGAATTTCAAGTTTATTTCATTGGTTATCGACGAATTTTGTAGAGAGGATATGATGTTGAATGTACCATCAGATCAGCAAATATTGTATCGTAATCAAAGGGGGTAGCGGGTTAAGGGGGGTCTGGCGGCCCCCACCGAATCTGGTAAAACCGTTCCAAAATCTTGAAGAGGTCGAAAAACAAGCAGTATAAGCTTTTACCGACATTACAACCCCAAACGAAATACAGTAATGTCAGATTTTTTGTGATTTTATTTTTCAACCAGTTTAATTTATTTTTAAGTAATTTAAACGCAATTAAAAAATTGTTTTGGATGTGTGGAAGTCCCCTGAATTTTTTCAGATTTTTTAGTCAAGTAATAACATGTGAATTTTAGGTTAAAATGCGAAAAAATCGTGAAAAACGCGTCATTTTCAAGATTCAACCCTCTAATTTTAAGGGTTGTTTTCATTTTCCCGAGGGGTGCTGTATAGTATAGATAGCGGCAATCGTTCTCTTTCGAATGCAGGTAACTGGACTCAATTTGGTCAATTCTGGTGAACGGGGCGATTTTTTGAAAAAAACTCGAATTTTCAACTTTCGGTACATTACGGCGCGTACTTGATATAGTGCGTCTTTGCTATAAAAAATACATCTCTATAGGGGTTTTTGAGGTCGCTGATCACGAATTTGATGTCAAAATTTTTTTTTTTAATTCGATGTCAAAAAATTTTTTTGACATCAAATTCGTGATCAGCGACCTCAAAACCCTATAGAGATGTATTTTTATAGCAAAGACATCGAATTCAAAAATTTTTGAGTTTTTTCAAAAATCGCCCCGCTCACCAAAATTGACCAAATTGAGTCCAGTTACCTGCATTCGAAAGAGAACGATTGCCGCTATCTATACTATACAGCACCCTCGGGAAAATGAAAACAACCCTAAAATTAGAGGGTTGAATCTTGAAAATGACGCGTTTTCACGATTTTTTCGCATTTAAAACTAAAATTCACAATTTTTTACTTGACTAAAAAATCTGAAAAAATTCAGGGGACTTCCACACATCCAAAACAAAATTTTAATTCCGTTTAAATTACTTAAAAATAAATTAAACTGGTTGAAAAAAATAAAAATCACAAAAAATCATATTTTTCGCCATTACTGTGTTTTCGTTTGGGGTTGTAATGTCGGTAAAAAGCTTATACTGCTTGTTTTTCGACCCTCTTCAAGATTTTTGGAACGATTTTACCAGATTCGGTGGGGGCCGCCAGACCCCCCTTAACCCGCTACCCCCTTTATACATGTGTACCGAATTAAGTTCTATAATGTTTCTCAGTATAGGCTGCTAAAGAGGTTTGGTTCAAAATCGAATTGTGAGATTTTATGCGGTCTGACAGAAAGTCAACTAAGCAACTTAAAGGTTTACAACAACACTATGTTAACTAGGAAATGTATACATATGTATAGAGTATCATAGGAATCACATCGCATTTTAAAATATATTTCGAATGCTATTTGACGCGCTACGTACAATTTGAGGATGCAGTAAATACGAAAAATTTTTTTCTGATATATTTTAATTTAAAATAAACCCCCTAATTAAAGTCTATACTCACAACATGAAAACTCAACGAAAACAGTAGGTGATTTTTAATAATTATTTGAAAATACATTGAATGAATAAATTTTACCTAATCGATAGTTAGGAGCCACATAAACCACGTCACGATCCAATAGGTATTCCGGGCCATACATGAGAGTCCTGCTGTCGCCGCACATCCATCCGCCGCCGTGAAAGAAAACCATCACCGGCAATAGTTCGCCTCTGTCGTTATTCTGAAATCGATAAGAATTGTTATACAAAAAAAAAGTACAATAAATAAAAATAAACGTCCGATTAAAATGACGTTTTTGGTTTTAATTTATCATCGTAAAATAATAAATTATTATTATTTCAAAACCACATTATTAGGCTAAATGCATTATTCCTCTGAATACTCATCGAAAATTATTATAATAATAAACACTTAATAAACAATTTCAGACGTTTTAGACAAACATTACGGCTTTCAAAGCGATGGATTGGCCAATATTAAAGAAAATCTTACAACATCGAAGGTCGTCGTAAGGCTGTCGAAAGGTGTTTACAAAATATCACCTTTGGTATTTTTGGTGTGTACACGTTGAGGTACAAGCAATCTTCTTGTCCCGCTATTTCCTTCTGGTGGATGTAAGGATTCCTCTGTGTGCATATCGGCGTTTCCTTCGTTGCATCTAGTATACCCTCCCAACGCTTCACAGGTACAGGAGGCTTTAGCAAAAAACAAAAAGTCATTATTGTAACAATCATTGCATGTTCATTTATAATGTAAGTAGATTTAAGGCGCCTTATTTATTTACCGGGTTTTTAAGGATTTTATATGTACTTAAAATTAAATTAAAAATGTACCACAAAAAATGTTTTCACTCTTAACTTACCAATCGACTTATTCGAAAAAAAAATCCCTACGATTCCTTAAAAAAAAAAAAAACCGGCCAAGTGCGAGTAGGACTCGCGCACGAAGGGTTCCGTACCATTATTTATATAACATAAGGTATTTATTTTTAAAGTGAATATAAATCTAAATAATCTGTAAATTCTTCAAGTTTTTACTTGTTGCCGTTATTAACATCGAGCAAAAACGGAAAAAAATAACATTTATTGTATAAGCCTTAAATATTTATCTCATTTCGATTTAATTATTTATTTTCAACGTGAATATGCAACTAAATATTCTGTGAATATTTCAAGCGTCTACGTGTTGTCGTTGTTAATATCGAGCAAAAACGGCAAAAATTACGTATGATGTTTGGGAGCCCCACTTAAATATTTATTTTATTCTGTCTTTAGTATCTGTTGTTATAACGGCAACAATACATCATCTGTGAAAATTTCAACTGTCTAGCTATTACGGTTCATGAGACACAGCTGCGTGACAGACAGACAGACGTACAGTGAAGTCTTAGTAATAGGGTCTCATTTTTACCCTTTGGGTATGGAACTCTAAAAAGACCTAGGTCAATTTCATTTCAGTCATAGAATGTCCATTACCAGAGATAAGTTTGCTTTCGTAGATTTTCACGACATTGCGCTTGGCTGACGTGTAACTAATGACGACGTGTTACCTTGGTCACCTGATCAAGGCAACACGACGTCGTTAGTCCACCCAATAGAAGGTCGTCCCACGCTGCCACATGCAGTTCTAAGTCACCGTTAAAAAGCTTTTTTCCCCTCCGGTTATTAATACTCCGTGCAATGGCGCCCTATCTTTTCCAATTTAAAAGCTTAAAAAGTTCTCTCTATTCTATGATGAAGAGTTATAGAGATATTATAATTCCCTATATCACACGTGAAGTTAGATCATTTTGGATCATTCTGTACTTAAACTGACACAGTGGTAACGTTTTACAAAAACATCGGCACTTCCATATTACGTTAGTTATTAAGGTATCGTTTAAGAAAATGCAACACGGCTCGGGCTTAGATCGCATTAAAGGCATTTTCGGTGACCGATTATTTATGAAATCGGTTAAGTTTAGAGAGAGATATTATGGGAGAAAAAAATTACATGTTTATTATTTTAAGAAAGTAATTTAATTAATGTGGTATTTGCGGCACTCAGAAAAGTGTAACTGACTTTAATTTTCGGGACATTTGAGCTCGATCAGTTTGCTTCGGTTATTTATTTATATTTTTTAATTACTCTAAAATTTTAAATCGTTACCCTTGATGTTCGATATATGTTTAAATTAAATATGTATGTATTCTAGATGTGGTATGTATTTTGTGCACCAAAAAAGTAAGAAATTTTACAAAACTTTTTACTAAATTTAATAGAAAATTAATAACAAATAAACATGATAAAATTTGTGAGTTCTAATATTTTTGCATTTTAAATTTTGCACGAAGAACAAATGAGATAACAATGAAAATTCTCTTCTGGTATTATTTTTAATTGTATAATTAAGTATGAGTATTCATATTAACAATAATTTTACAAGAATCGAATTTTCTAGCTCCCTGAACATTATTTCCCGTGATTTGTTTAATTAAAATAATAAGTAAAAAGTATTTTACCCATAAATTATTTTAAAGTAAAAGAGTAGGCCTCATATTCAATACACTGTGTTAGTTTCAATAAATAACTTACTATTATATAAAAAATATGACCCACAGAGAAATCGCATTATAAAGGAATGTATCTAATAAATACCTAAAAACGTATTATTATGCTGATTAATAGAAACAAGTTCTTATCTTGAATGAACCGACTTTCGTTTATCTATATAACTAATAATGATATGACGATATATATAATACGTAAGTATGTGTTTTCCAGTACATAACTACACACAAGTTGAGCAAATATAATTACGAAATTACCCACGGCTTTTTTTTTTGTTTAACATTTGTTACTAAGAGCAAACTAGTAAGCCGATTCTGATAATTCTTTCAGTAATATAAAGCTACCCTATCCCCCGGTAGTGTAGGTCATCATTTATTTTGATACTAGCATTTTCATCTATGTACAAATCAGAACTGTGACTGGCAGTGGAATTGGAACTTAAAACGGAACAGGGAGCAGAAATGAAAATAGGACCAGGATTAAAATCAAGAACAGGACCGGGACCCTAAATAAAACGGGACTAGGGCCGAAATTAAACTTGAGACGGCGATCAGAATCAAAAACGTGTGTGGGATTGGAACCAAGACCAGTATCGAGATTGGAATCAGAACCTAGAGCGGGATTGGAATTGACAGCGAGATCAGTCAATATAAAAAATGAACTAATTCAGTCTATTGCCCACCCGGGCAGAGCCGGCAGCAAATATTATACGGGCACAACACATATCGGAAATGGCAGAACGACGTTTGCGGGGCCAGCTAGTATATAAGTAAAAATCAAAAGGTTTTTATTAAAGGTTGTTCGAACAGCGACTATTTTAAAAAATCTTTATTTTGTAGTTATACATTTATTCCTAAAAATTACCACAGATATGCCTACTATTTGCTTAATCTTAATGTTATTATTTACATACTATTTATTATTTACAGAAGTCGTAGCAATGCAACAGAAAAAGTTATAACGGGCAAAATACTTACTCAGATGTTACATTTCAGATAAAATGTAAAATAATAGATATCAGTTAAGATCAAAGTTTTCTATCTACCTATACAACAACTATTTTAAACTGGCCTTTAATTTATAGATAAATACAATTTCATTATCAACTTGATCGCTGCTCTTTCAAATACATACCCGTTTTATGATACAAGTTTATTTGCATTCTAACAAACCGGTATTTTGAAATGATTAATTAAAATAAATAAAACGAAAGCCCTTAATAATCTTTAGTTTTATTTATTTCTAATTCCAGTCTCAAACAATATAAATTACGTGATGTATTTTAGTATTTCACCACATACGTAACTTTTATTTTAATAAATATATTAAATTAATAGTGTTCTTTTAAATTGCGAATTCTGAAAGAGTGCTAAAAAATTAATGTACTATTTTCATCAATTATACTAAACTACATCGACATTTCATTTACAACATAAGAAATTATAGGGTTATATTCTGAAATTCAACTATAGTTTGTTTATTTTTTTTATCTCGATCTACGTAATATAAGCTTATAAATGAATCTAGAGACCGTTATAGCACATTTCTCAACTGTGTTAAAAAATTAGAGTTATCATTTATGAATGCACTATCAATTCAGGTTTTGTAATCAATTTCATTCATTGCACACGATGGCGAGTGCCTGATAGGTACTGAACTGAACTGAACTAAGAACCTGGGACTAGAATATGGTTAATGGAAAATTAAATCGATACTGGTTAACCCGTCTGAATAAAACAAATTTGATTATGAATATTTATACTTACACATGGATAAAATTGGAATGTCTGTCTGTGGTTTGAAATTTATAGTTATGCGTTAGTGAAAAATGCTATTTAGACGATACTTAAATGTACAAAGCTGTTAATATTATTTTCATCGATATCATATTAATATCCACCCACCTATTCCTGAATTTTTGTTCGGAATATACACTGAAACGGCTGAATATATGTAGACGAAGCTTTAGCCCATCGATTATTATAAGGATTTCATTGAGTAATATTACCGCAACAAGTTCATTATTAACTTCACAAAGGATTGTGAAGTTAATAATGAACTTGTTGCGGAACTGATTTTAAGATTGTCGGATGTTTAGATATTATTGAGCCTAGACTTATTTCATACTATGACCGCACCGTATAAAACCACAATCATCTTGCATGAATATTTTCATTCTTGACTTCGGTTTTGACTAATAAACATATAAACAACTAGCTGCCTACGGCTCCACTCGCGTGGACTAAAATTACTGCTTATCTTTTATAAATAAAGTAGCGCGCGAAACGATGCTGTCACTTTTCCCACCTGTCACTCGGCATCGTCAAACTAAAATGCTTATTGTGAAGTGAAAATGGATATGGAAAATACCAGAATTGATGCTTATATAATCGCGCGGTGTACAGCGTAGGGTCGGCAAAGACAGGCAACGCGTCAAGAGAGAAAAATAGGAATGAGCCCAAACCAGGCTCGGGGCTAATACAGGTAATGTGTAGGTCACTATCTAAATTCCAGTCGTGATCGAACATAATACCTTTTGTTATGAAACGGCGCTATCAAGATTCTGAGGATTGAGACTGAATAAAAACTAAACTCTCTGCAGAAAAGCAGAAAGTGCGTATTCAGTAAGTCTTACTTGACTTGGGAACGCATTAATCGCAGAAATACAACTGACCAATTAGCATCCTAATTCCGATATACATGTGTGTGTGTGTGCGCGTGCGTGCGTGTGGGTGGGTGCGTATGTCTTTATTTGTATCTGTGTCGGAAATTTGTGGGCGGTGGCGACATCTTTAACTGGTGAAAGTTGGTAGCATTGAACAAGTGCACGTGTGGTTGCTGTGCGGCGCGACGCAGCTGGTGAGAATTGATGAATGCAACAGCCAGTGACGAGAGCCTGACCGAGAAACGTATGTACGCAAACACGCATTTTTCGACAGACATTGTTCATTGCGATATATCCAATTACATACGAGTACGTTACATATATTCACTTACATACGGTCCATGAGGATGTTCGCTCCTAAACGGCGAGGAGCCTTCGAGCTACGTGATTGACTTAGCCCCCGTCGTATATATGTTATATATCTCGAATGGTGGGCCTTGACGTTCGTTTGGCATTCTTTTAATGAAAACAAGTTACAATTTATTTATAAAAAACAAGATCGAAACATATTAAATCTCATGCAAACATACAAGCTTTATGCTTTGTGGATTGTTCTCACCCTTAAAAATATAATTAAAATATAAATAAAAGAAGGTAGGAGACGGAATGGGGAAGGGGAAGTTCATTACGTTTTGTAGGTACCGATCTCACATATTTTTTTAAGGAAAATTATTTAAAACTTTTAATTAATTAACTTGTAAAAGCAGTTTGCTACAATATTGTTACGTAATGACCCTATCAGAAATTCGAGGATTGAGAGACGAGACAAAATCACGTAAAAAAGCAGAAAGAAGGATTCAAAACAAGAATTCATAAACACAAAATTACACTAAACCGTTACGGAACCATTTGAACGCTTCCAGACGCACTTTGCTTGCGAATTTACTGATCGCAGAAGTAAAACCTTTTTCTCAACGCCCAAACTACATATACATCTCGACTAGTCGTCTACAATGTTCTTGAAAGAAATATAATTCAATAAATTATTTAGAACATGTTTCCCAAAGTGGGGCCCACGCCCCATAGGGAGCAATTTGATAGTTAAGAGGGGCAATTAAAAAATGGACTCGACACGACTTTAACCCTTTCGCTTTGGGTTATTTAAATGCAATGCTAGATATCGGGGGCAATTTTTACAAAAAAAGGCAAGTTCTTAAATAAATGCTGTAAAATATAAATGATTATTAGGTATAATTTCGTTTGACGGTTCGTTGAAAGGTTAAAAATTATGTATGGGGGGCATAAAAATTTTAAAAATGCTAAGGTGGAGCATAGCCAAAAAAGGTCGGGAAACACTGATCTAGAACCAATACCACGTAAAAAAATGACGTCTGACATAATCCCAAAAAATCAATGCACTCAAAAGATATATACGTGGGACACGACGATGGAGGGAAAAACGAGGTCGCAAAGAGGGGTTGTTTACGTTCAGGGAATTCTATTTTCGAATATTTTTTTCTCAGATAATTTAATTTTTACATTTAATTTATTTAGCTTTTTATTTACTTGGCGCAGTGCGTAACGATGTATTCCATGTCCGCGTGGACAAACCCAAACTCGGTCGATAGTAGTAGATGCCATAAAAACTCACGCGTTGTACGATGCTAACTTATATTCATTCTCATGAACCTTAGAAATCAAGTTGTACCGGTTCATTGCGCCATCGTATCGCTTAATGTTTGAGTACCTTGTACTAATGAATGGTATCATGTTTCTTAATTAGCACCTTCTCAGCAACAGTTGAATGACACTGCGAAAATAATGATATTTAAATGGTAACACTTGCACATGTAATGTCAAAAATAATAAGAATTACTTCTCTCGGGAAAGCAATAATTTTGGTATACCATTTATAAAATTTACGTCACTTATTTAAAAGGTCACGACCAACATTTGTATCACATCTACATGCTATGATATGATCCAGTTACCATCCTTAAGACGGATTCATTCAAATGCTTTATATTGTGTTATATCTCGATATATTACTCTATTATATCTACGTTTTCTAATAACTTTAATATTTTGCTATTTATAATCAAGAACAGCTCAAATTCATGATAATATTTTTATATTATTCATTAGCTTTCGCCTGCGGCTTCGACCGCGTGGACATAGATAGTGTTCCTTCATCTTTTATATTGAACGACTTTCAATCTCTGCTACCTGCTTTTAATTCTGGTCCCGCTACTGTTCCTAATTTCTGGTCCCGGTTCTCGATTCTGCTCCCCGTTCCGCTTTCAACTTCGATACCGCTAATGATTACGGTTCCGATTTGTACAAAGCCGGGGCATATGCTAGAGTCAAAATAAAATATAGTTTGTCCGCGCCCGAGCCGCGTAGCGGTGAGTTCCGACAGCTCCTAAATGGCTACGATTATAGCGTCAATGCGAGTAGAAAGCCGCGTTAAGCTGATACCCACTCAATTAAGCTCATAGGTTTTTTATCTTCATACAAACAAAAATTCAAAGCAAAAAATATGATAGGTATTGAACTAAATTATATCATATACTGAGATACTTATTAAAAAAAAAACGATACTCCCACACAAATTTTCACTAGCCATTTCCTCCCCTTTAAATGTCAAAATTTAAAAGCCTTGAACCACGACATTATTTATTTATGTTCAATAGATACAATTCCAATTTTGAAGTCACTATCTTTAAAAAAACCGTTACTCTCATAAAAAATTTCACCACCATTCCCCCACAAAATGGGACTGTCCAAAAATCCTGAAACATCTCGTTACTTATTTGTGCTTAGTAGATGTAATTAAAGTTTTCATGTTTCCTAATTTTAAAGAACAAGGGCTTGAGCTACAACAGCTTCCCTCTGCCATTTCCTCGCCTTGAAAGTTAGAAATTTCCAAAAACCCTTTTTAACGGGTGCTTGCCTTATAAAATAAATCTATGTTCCAAATTTAAGCTTTCTAGCCTAGTAGAGTTTCTAAGTAGTTTTGACTGTTTGTTTAGTCAGTCAGGACAAACGCTTTTGTAAGCGTAAATTAATTAAGATTAAGGAACTACTTAGATCGCCTACTTTATACTTTTTAAAATTATTTTATTGCATTGAAGTACTCTTTAATTTTCTTTATGATTTGCCAATTAGCAAAAGTTGCAAATTACTTTGCGATTGCTCGTGCAAATTATAAAAACGCAAGAACAGAGTAAACTAAATTACTCTAAAAATATTAATTATTATAATATTGTATTGTTTTACGAAAACGCGATAATGTGTAATTCAAATCGTTTTTGATAGAACGTGTTACGTGTGTTTTATATGCTGATAACCTGTTTTTACATCAAGGGCAAGAGAGATCCGTCACACAAACCGCCATCCAATTAACGGTCAGTGTTTCGTCAATTTGTGAAGGAGGGTCCTACCTACGCGTAACATCGCTATTCAATCTGTGACTGTATTCATTAATGATGTGCTAGATTTTAACTATTACAATACTAGCATCGAGTGTCGAATGTACTAAGTAACAAGTAGTCATTTTACTAGAAATTTATTTCAACATTATGAAAATGTTGGCGCCCGCTGATTCGCTGCACCGCAAGCGCCAATTGTAGGCTGAGCCTAAACATTGATAAGAGAAAGCTTTTGCTCACGGCTTCGCCTGCGTGAGCATAGTATTGATTCCTCATAGTTTGTATAGATCGATATTGATATCATTAATAACAATCCGGATCCCGTTTTCGATTTAAATTACCATTTCGATTACGATTTAGTTCCAATTCTATCTTGTTCGATATTCTGATCCTTCGTCCCTCTTTTTTTCCAATCGCGCTACGCTGTCCGATATTGATTTCAATGTAGATCCCATTTTCAAATTTGTAAATTGGTACTGGAAAAAGAACCGCATTGATAGGACGTATAAAGTAACATGCATATAATCCAAAAATACTTTGTATGTGTCTCATAAATTTCGTTCATATCCGACCAGTTGTTATACGTAATTCGATTACAAAATGCCAAATACAGTCGAAAAGTATCTCATTTATAATATTATAGTAATAAGATACAGTACTAATAGAAGATGCATTACAAAAACTCATCGTTCCTTTTAATTTACTATGACTTTCTTATTATTATTGACCATCATTGACTACCTGATTGGCGCAGTTGGTATCAACTACGCCAATCGAGGGTTGTTTCAAAATATCTTGCGAAATTGTTGATGGATTGATGTTTAGCACTCAATCATGTTTTTCTCCTTCAAAAACTGCGTCTGAATGTCGTAAATCTGATCAAAATTAACTTGATCAAAAAGAATCGTGTTCAAAAGATATCGTAGATGAAGTATTAAAAAACAGCGTGTTTGAAGTTACACTTCTTTTGGCGTTTTAGGGAAAAATTATATGATTGTAATTTTATTTTAAATAAATTTAAATTTCTGAACTCCAAGAACTCATTATGACTATATTTTTGAGCTGAGAAAGCTTGAAAAAGCTTAAAAAGTTACCGATATTTATATTTTTAAACGCTTTGAGCTCGAATGTAGCAAGAAAATTCAGCAATGGCCTGCTAGTTTAAAGTTGTTTATAAGGGTAAGGTAAGAAAGCTAAAATACTTATAGCTAAAATACAATTTGAACTGAAGAATTCACAAACAAATCGATAAATATCGATTTGTTTGTGAAATTCCCACTATCGATTCATAGTGGGAATTTTAGGGATGACCTGCAGTGTCAGCCGTTCTATAAGTCTTCGCTTATCTTTGTATCTCAAGCCCCAATGCTTCTCGATTTTTTTGATCTTAAATATTGTGTATGTTTTAAGTTGATTTTTATGTTGGGCTTAATACATTTACAATATTGTAACCGAGTTTAAAACTTGAACAAACCAATAACTTAAATAATTACATAAAGGCAAAACAAAATAATCATTTTATAGTATCTTAATCTGTGATTTAAATTTATGGTATACTAAATAACAGCAATAGTAAAATGTGTTCAATTTTAGCAAAAAAAAAAACTGTTGTGTTAATAATAAATTTAAAAATGAAGTTAAATTTAAGAAAAATAAACCTGGAGGAGTTTCTTATCGGTTCTTGTTGTCTTATCAATTTGCTAGAAAATTCAATTTCAATTTCAATAAGTATAACACCTCACATGAAATATGAACTTTCGCTTTTTTGCGTTCCATTCTGAACACATATAATATTCATTTGAAAGACAGTTAAATTGTACCGGGATTATTTTTATTAATGTATAGTTATATAAAATACATTCACTTTCACTTGCACCAAGTTAACTGCTGTAAATTGTATAACTAAAATTACATTATAATTATTATGCTAGTGAGTCGTGCACATCCGGCAACATATGAAGCAACCGTCTTAAGCTCATTACGTGAAAATTAATATCAAAAGCGTCCAACCTCCAAAACGTTGTTTGAGTTCATTTGAATTGGATGTTGCGCGACTGGATGTTGTGCGACGTGAAAATTTTGTTACCCACTAAAATGTAAATATCCACTAACCAAATTTAATAATTTATACTAGCTAGCCCGGCAGACGTCATTCTGATCTATCTTGTTTCTTGTGGGTTGTTTACCCATAGAGTTAATGCTCGCAGCTCCGCCAGCATGGACATATAATCAATTCCTTCGTATCGACAAATGCCGACCTCAATCCCATTTCGCTCTTGATTCTGATCGCAGCCACACTTTTCAGATCTCGTCCCTACACTAGTGTCCGACCCCAGACTCGTCCCCGATTTCGGCTTCACTCCCGCTTTTGTTTCTGATTTCGATTCCTTCCGCGAGTTTGCTCTCAATTCCTATTCCGAAATTGGAGACAAATACTGATATCAAAATAAAATATAAGCTATATAATCGGGGATAAAGTAGCTTCCTACCAGTTAAAGAATCATTAAAATCGTCTTAATATTATAAATTCATGAATGAAACCGGCGGTAAATGTTATGAGCCTAGTTTAGTCAAAAATATTACAAATCTCTATTAACGAAAGAATTTTTGGAATAGATTCATTGATATGGTTTAATAGTTCGATTGTGCGAATGAAATCGGTGACAAATGCTAGTTTTTTTTTTTGTTTTAAAAACCTTCCCGGGTATTCATAAAACATATCACTAAAATTTAACGTAATCGAATCAATAGATTAGCTACATACAGAGGACAAACACAACTATAATGATTTTTATTCATAAAGATTACGGCATCAAATTAAAAAAGCTATTTGATCGTTTTATAATGTGACATCAGATTACATAATCATATTAAAATAGTCCCTTGAGCATGGCAATTTTATTGAGCTCCCAAACTTTACTGCGGTATTCACAAACACGTATTAGGGAAAAGGTAGGTCGCAATTGCTCCATGTGAGAACGCTGTTCGGACCTACAGAAAAGCTAGCATTGTTTGCGGCAGGGACAGGATAAGAATAATCTATTCCTGTTACAACAAACAATAACCCTAGTGTTGCATTAACAATTCCAGGATATATAAAACTTTGTCGCACTTTTTGATAACCAACTTCCCGCGTAACAAAAGAGCAACACTCACGGTATCCGTTCCTACACTGCATAACAATTTTTTCTATGAATCTTCGTATCGTGTGCTATATTTGAGCTTAATGCACTCTCTTTAGTTTTCGATGCATATCTATCATTGAATTCAAATTTGGTTATACAGTAAAACTGTAGAAAACGACGTACCTGTATATTGAAGGTGTGTATGAAAATTGAGACGGGACCATCAGAGGAAAGTATATAAGAAAAAACAACAATTTAGAAACGTTTTGTCAATTTTCTTTTATCTATCTTTTCGGACACATCTTTGAAACTACTAAACGGATTTAAATAAATTAACTTCATCTAAAGATATAACCTGAGAAGTCGCAAGGCAAACTTAACAATAATTATAACAATAACACAACACACAGCAAACAAATAATAAATAGTAATCGCAAGCGTTGAAGGACCCTTAAGACGTCGCAATGCGAAAAAATAGCAACGTCCAAAAGAAACAAAAAAAAAACCTATAGTGGATCTTGTGATCGCGACGTGGTCTACTTATTGAAAAACGGGGAGAAATCGAGAACGAGATCCGGGTTTAAACGAAATGGAATTGGAATAAAGAACGTGACCGAAATCGAAATCAGGAACGGTACCGGGACGAGAATTGAAAACCGAGCGAGATTGGGATTGACAGCAATATCGTTCAATATAAAATATGAAGGAACACATTGTATGCCTTCACAGAGGAAACCATGAGCGGATAGCTAGTAAAATACGTATACGTGGTAAATAAACAAATAGTATATAAGAAAAAAAGCAAAAGAAATAAAAATTGCAATTTGCCAGCTTTGCTTAAAAACAGGTGAAAATCATTATCAGTGGGAATCGACACCATCAATACAATTTTCTAATCCCATTTCTAATTTTTTCCATCATTGATACCAGTCATTATACGTATACCATATGTACTTTTGTCATGTATCTAGGACTTATAACTAGGACATATACCTAGAAGGAAATTACAATATTGCCGGTATTCCCTTACACCGCGGCTAAGAAGCATAAAATAAGGAAAATTAGTCAATTAAGGAAAAACTATTCACGTCGGATGTTGATGAAAATAAAAAAGGCTTCAGTATTATTATATCAACTCACGCGGAAACAGATGTGAAAAAACACATAAACCGAGAAAAAAATATTTGTATGATGATGTGGAACAATCTCGTAGATGAGCTGGTTATGACTAAAAAAATTTAGCGCGATCTATACTTACATAAAATGTAATTGCCAATAATAATGCGCTCGTGATTCAATTTCTTTATACATTTTTGTTTATAGGTGTCAAACAAATTTAAAATTATTTAGTCAGCAATATGGCAATCGGGAAGCGATTTGAAATTGTTGTTTCCGTTTTGGGTTCCGTAGGATTTTTTAAAATATTTATATAGAACAAATGCTATGCAGAATAAAGGAAGTCGCATTAAGTTAGGTAAAACGAAAATAACATAATAAAATTTTCCTAAATGTTACCTGGGAACGCATATAAATTCGAACGACAAGTTCGCCACTTTAGCTAATTCCTCGATTTTTGCTTAATTTTTTGTATATAAATTATAATCATTTTGTATAGACAAAAAGTTGTATTCATTTTTTATACAAAGTTGCGAAATCTTTTCATATCAGCGCTATATTTTTTTGAAACACACATTCACCGTATTTTATTTTAAAAAATTAACCTGACCTTGGGAAATTGGTTGAGCGACAATAAATGACCAAATACAATATTGACTCTCGTTATTGGTGTTACGTTGTAATAATTTCTTAAAATAATAAAAAAATATATGTAACATACTTGAATATAGCTATGATTGATCGACAAAATACGTATACAATTTAGAACAGGTGAGGGAGCTGTTCTAAATTGTATGCACATTTCGTCGATGGTTTCATTGACCCATAATTTAAATTCCTTCAAAAGTTAAAGAATTGTCCGTAATCTGTTAAATCTATACATACAAAAGTCGATGTGGTATATATGTTTGTGTGTTCCCTATGGACTCCGAAACGGCTGGACGGATTTTGATGAAATTTTCAAGTACTCTTCAGATTTACCTAGCAAGTGAACTGTGAAGTTTGGTAGCGATGAGATAAATAGATTTTTTTGTTTTATTTTTTCTTTTTTTTGCACTATCATTGGTTGTTCTGCTGTCGATCTGCTATTGTTTTCATAACACTCAATATATTGAAATATGCGTGGTTTATTTTCATTCAATTATTCTTTATATATAAAAATCCATCGACACGATGTTTGATGAACTTTAAAACAACTCAAACGATCTTCATGAAACTTGGCATTATTTGTAATTTGGTTCGTCTTGAAAGATAGGATAGTTTATATTCTGATAGGTGACTTAGTTGTGAAGTACTTTTTTTTATTATTTTTTTTCAAATTTCACAAATTTCAAATTTCAAAAACACAAATTGTAATTTACCTAAGCCCTCGCCTTTCAATTGATATATGACGGATTGACAAAAATATCGCTTACTAATTCGCACCGCATTCAATTTAGAATTATTAGGTAAATTTAAGACTTGAGGCAGGTCCGAAATCGAAAACAAGACCGGGGTTAAAATTGAGTACGAGATCGGCAACAGAGTCAAAAGCCTGATCGGAATCGAAATACAAAAGTTGAAGGAAATGTTTGCCTCGGCTTCGTCCAAATGAGAGCTATTATTGGTAAAGGAATTAAAATTCAAGCGGGACGGGGAACAGAATCGACAATGGGAACAGGATCACAATTGAAAGCGGGTCTGAAATTGAAAACGGGACTGGGGTTGAAAACGAGTGTGGGATCGGTATAGAAAGCGAGACTAAGCTTGAGACTGACATCGATCGATACAAAAAATGAAGAAATACATTCTATGCCCATGCCGGCGGAGCTGCGGACGTTAACTGTATGGGCAAGCCACCAACAAGAAGGGCAGAACAACGTCTGCCGGGTCAGCTGGTATATTATAATTTCAGTAATTTCATGTTCAAGTCTCCAAGATAAGAATATAAAAACGGATAAGAAAATGAAATTCGTATAATTCATGTAAGTGAAGGAGAATTACATGGAATAATTATAATACAAACAAACCTAAATATATCTCAGCAATTTTTTTCATAATTCAATATCAGTAGGTACATAGGTACATATGTTGTAGTAGTTAAACGATTTATGTGCAAACAGTAACGAATATACAACGCAAAAAAAAACGATTACAAATAACATTTATGGTGGATTGCGTTAAAAGAAAACTTAGATTTGTATGATTGTCCCTATATTATCTGTCAATTCTTGTGGTCAAATTATTAATTAGCATTTTTATCTTCTGGTGCAACTTGAGTTTGTATTGTTTTAAGATTAATAGAAACACCGACTAGTAATTAGTAAACAGCAGATAAATAAATTCCTGAAAAATAGATACTTGAACGTACAAGGTCCTATTATTAAATTAAACTAATAGAAACTGCATTTTTTTGCATCTAGTGCGTTATTGAATATTTGAAGTCGGTCGACTGTCATGCAATCGGCTAATTAGCTCGACCTGCGATTAGAACCGCGCCAAAGTACTACGCCCTGCACAAAGGCATTGTACATGCTGTACCAAATAGGTATAATTTGCTATTTAAACAATAGAACAAGGGCAACCGAACTTTTCTGCTCGTCTTGCCGAGTTTGCCGTGGGGATATGATGACTTCCCATGGGAAAAGTAGCTTAAATTAATTTCCAACGATAAGTACTTAATGTATTCCAAAAATAAATATTTCGGTACATAATGTACATATAATGCGTAATGTGTAAAATTTACCTATTACCTGATCTCATGTTAATAATGTCACGTTGCGCCAGCTATCCAAGTTACGTCGTACAGTGTCATCTATTACTCTGAACGTAATTATTTCAAGATTCTGCTATATGGCGTTGTAAAAAACGTTTAAAAATAGTAATCGTAGTGTTCCTAAGCACCTATGGAGATAAACTTGAAAAGCAAAACGTTATAAAACGTAAACATTTCCAATAAAATAGTTTCCGAGATACTGACTCATCTTATTTACATATCCAAGAACTTCTTACTTAATGCGTAAATATTTGAATTTAAGTTGTACTTATTACTTATGTACCGATCGCTAATTTATAATAAGAAAATTTCCTATGTCATATTTAACATGTTTGGGTGATAGTTTTTCTAAAAGAGGCATTTTATAAATTTATTTTACATTTACACAAATGAATCTGGTTTCATTCATTCTCTGCTCCGTTTTCCCAAATATTAATAATATAATATTTTTAGTGTTTATTTTAATATATATATTGTAAATAAACAACTTAATTATTTCGCACGTGACCGAGAATCACCTTAAGAAACGGCCATGGTTTTGAAATTGTAATCGGTTGTTACTTTTTCTATACAGATTTTGCGATGAATGTAAACTTAAAAACTACTGGGAGGGCTCCAAAATTCTTTTAAATCCATAAATTTGCCATTAGTATAACGTTCGTGATTTTGGATATCGATTAAAATATTTGCGAATCGCTTAGAGGCATTGAAACCGCCGCCCGGGTCGACCTCAGTCGATTATTCACAAATATTCCCAAGGCCTTACTACTATGTATTACGTTAACATTAACATAACGTTAGACTGAGACATAATCATACCTGGTCTTAATATGTATACAAAAAAAATTATAAGCGTAAATAATAATATGCAACTAAAAATGTTAGTTACTGCAAAAACAACTTTAGATTTTTACTATTTCGAAAATACTATTCCAAGTAAGATACTTATAAAATCATAATAAAATTGCGTTAAATGTCCAATTTTTACAGAAAAAAAAGTGCTCAATTTATCAAAACAAGTAGAAAATGGAATTTATAAAAAAAAATTAAATTACTCACCCACAGACTCACCCACGGACAAGGATAATTCTTTATTTTAAATACACAATATATTATGGAATATTCGTAGAAACCTATTGAAGTGCGTCAGTAAGGAAAAGTAGTTCGGCGTAACTACCCATAATTAAAGGAATCTCATAAATGAAGCGAATCGTAAAAGTGAGCAGTCCCTACTTTAAAATGCAGTTTATCGGATTTTTCAGATTTTTGAAAGCGTAATTAGTATAGAAAAAAAAATAGTACATGTTGTTATAATATAATACAATGTTATAATATCTAACAAATTAGCTGAAAATAAAACGAAATATAGGCTATAAGAAAAAAAAATTAAGCAAATGGCAGGAAGTAATTAATTGTGAATTGAAATAAGTACAAATTTATAGATTATCTAATTATCTGACAAATTGGCGAAACAGTTGGTTGTTATATATTATACAACTGTATTTTAATCAATTTTTATATTACCGCTATGGACGATGCTTTAAACCATTAAAACGCCAGTCTTGTCTAGATTTTTCATGCCTGCGGACGTGTAATTTGTGTCGATTTGAACGCGCTCTCAATTTCAATATTTTTCGATAATTTTTAAATGGTTGCAAAATTGGAAACAAATACCGTTACGAGCGCTTTAATAAAGTATTAAAGGCGAAGTTAAAATAAAAAGCCAAGGAAATATATACAACACCATAAGGTTACATATCTTTTATTAAGTGGGACGTATCCATAGACTGGTTTGTTAGCCCTCTAAGCTAAATCTTATTTTTAACTTCACAATACAGTAGGTCCGAATTCGCTGTGCTTCAATTGTTGTTAATAAATAACGTAATTATTTAAATTTATAATTTAAAAATAAAATTTGAAGTAAACTTTAAATTTTTAAGAAATTGGGGTTATAAAAAGCTACAGCTAAAACGTATTACTATTTTTTTTTTAATTCCTATCAATCAAAGTTAAAATATTGAAAATTACCTTTATAAACAATTTTTATAATTATGTAAGCTTCATTAAATACTTTTTTTTAAACATTGTGGTATAAAATCCGTTACATATGAAAGACTTACATTTTTATTTTATTTATTGAGTTTTTTTTTGTTTTCTTATACAAAATTAAGGTCACCCTATTTTGAAATATAATAAAATTGAAGTCTCTAGTAATATGACTGTTTTCAAACTTTCCCCTTATAAAACCAGATTAAAAATAGCCTACCTGTATCGTAAATATAATTGAAATAAAAGTGTATAATGTGTTATACTTTCTCTTACATTGCACCTAGTTTTACAATTCATTATCAGAATCAACAAAGTCATATACGTGTAGTCTTATCGTAAAACTTCAAAACTTCGGCCGTACCCATACAATAACATTGGTTTTAAAACCTTTCCCCATGACACATTGCTTTTTAGGGTTTCGAGCCAAAATGGCAAAAACGGAACCCTTATAGTTTTGTCATGTCGGTCCGTCCATCCGTCCGGCGTCCGTCCGTACGTCCCAAGCATTTTATTCAAAAACTGCAAGATGTATATTGATAAAATATGTAGTACAGGTATCTTATATAAGTCCTACTTAGTTTGGTAGTTGAATAACATAAATAAATATTTCTAGGGAGGCAGTCCAAAAATGTAACAGAAGTAGAAAAATATTTTTCAACCAACATATAGATGTGGCATATGTTTCGACAATTCTTGTAAAAACACTTTAAGGTTTTAAGCAACCTTTCTGATTAAGTAAATAATTTCGAAAATAATCGCTCCGAAATTAGCAGAAATTGTGTCCCCTCCCCCCTTATTTTCAAAACCAGATGCGTAAAAAATATGAAATTATTTACAAAATTAACGCTTTATAAATACTTTTAAAAAAAATATTTTGAACATGATTGATTTTACTCTTTTTGAGTTATTGCCAAAAAACTGCGCTTCTCAACAAAAGGACGTAAAATCCATGAAGATACGCTCTTTTGCTGATGCACTATAGTTCACACTAATTTAATAGTAATAGTCAACATAACTACTTCTTTATTTAGTTATAGGCGACTAAAGTGCCTATAACTATTCCATTGGAAACATGGAAAACGTGTAACAACGTATTTTTTTTTTCATCTGTAGTTTGTAATGTAATGGCCTCGGGACCTATAATGGTCAAGAGCATGGTCCAACATGCTCTTAGCCAGTTTTATTTTCTTGTTTAATAATGAACCGAAAATTATTACTAATATTTTTGTTGTAAAATTGCGGTATATAGTGAATAAGGGTATTTCTTTCTGTCATACTGGCATCCTCTACTGGTTATCACCGGAGGTTTGGCAGGGTGTAAGATTGCCTATGTCCCGCTTTAATATAGTCTCGAAAGAGTTATGGTATGACTTCAATATTAAAATTAGATTTCGTTCATACAGAGCTCCCAACAAAAATGCGTCTTTTAGGAAAAAATACAAATTTCACAATTTGTGCAATTCTCAAACATATATCTGTGAATATGTACTATAGGTGATATTTTTAATGAATTAATATTTTTTGGAGAAATGAATCATCATTTACATTTCTGAACTCAAAAGAGTTACAAAAATTTACAAAATAAAATTATATATTCTGACCTTATATGTTTTATATAAATTCAATTTATTATGATAAATGATATTTTTTTAAACCTGTATAACAGTAAATTACATGATATATGTCACGGACGGTAGCTATAAAAAATGTTGTAATTATTATATAATTAATTCTTGCTCCATCTGGAAAATTACGAAAATGAAAAACAAACATGCACACGTACGGCGCGGTACAAAAACAGTCAGTGACGAACTAAATAAATATTACTCAATATCTGGGTTGATATCAGACTCCGACAGGTGATATTATGATTGTGTTTCATTGATAATGACCCAAAAATACAACGAGTAGGTATTAAATTAGATATTAGATATTAGTTTTCTAAAGTGAACAATAAATGTATATATTTTGCACTTTCACGTAAAAACTTCATTCAAAATATACCAATAAATGAATCCAGACGTATGTAACTTTTAAATAGTTACTAAAAGAAAATGGCTATTAAACATATAACTACAAATTCATTTCGTAAACAATTTGTAATATTGAAAACGAAAACGTTAAAAACCAACCAAGATAAGTAATCTCGAATGGAAACTTTATATCAATAGACACGCCGCGCATCAAATTCGACGATTACGCCACGTAAAATACGAATGGCCCTTCAATATTTAAAAACGGCCTACCTTGAATCGCAGCCCGGCCAAAGGAGGCTCGGCGTAGGGCACGGACGTGAACGCGGCTATGCTGCGACCGGTTCTGGACAGCAGCTCATGACCCCGCACCTGGCCCAGTGGAGTGTCGACTGCTATCGTCTCGCCGAGAGCCCCGTTCGCCCATAGCATTACGGTGAATGCAACTTCGAACAGCATGGTTGCATCCGATCCAGCATACGAATTAGATGAACCGGATTTTGTATTGCGGAGAGAGCTTATGTATAATCGTCCACACGCTGCGATAGTCAGAAACAAAATGAAATTATTTAAACTAGCTAACTTGTTAAATACTCATCGGTTTCCGTAAGACGGACCGGGAACCGGCGGTTCAACGGCGATTTCATATGTGATCACGATTCTATTGGTGGGCTTGAAAAAATGTATAGGCTTAACTCATTATATTTATAAATCTTAATATAATTAATGCTTGAATTTATTAGCGTCTTATTGATCATCCACTATCCACTCTGCCGGTATCAAACGTTGACCTCATTTATTTATCATCATTCATGAACGCCTTGATGACCTTGAATGGAATTTGGTCAATAGTCTTTGAACAGGAAAAATAACTATAAAACGTATGAATACGCTGCCCTAACTTAACATGTGACTGGAACTCAAATAGATTTTCTTTTATTTATTATTATCAATGTTCCAAATAGAGAATAGCTATTAAATTTTGTCGGAATTATATAGATAAATATCTTATCGCAATTTTGATATAATGAATTTAAAATGTACATACCTTCTTAAGGTTTGAGTAGGCGTTACCGTAATACATTTTTTAATGGCTGTAACCCCCTGAACAAAACGGAGCTCATGAAGCCTCTCACGTCTTTGTCTATTGTGGGTGAATTCTCTTTAAAACCGCTTAGCGTGAAGACTTAACATTTGGACTTAAATTATTTATGAGATCTTAAGCAATAATGAAAAGTTGTAGTATGATATGTTTACAGAATAATTTTAAACGCCAGAGCCGTTTTTTGATATGTTTTATGTAGTGTTGTTGCGTCAGGTAATATTTTGTTGCATCGCAATATTGTAATGATGAGCCATACTATTTTTAAACGTTTTATTTCATATCGACGAGATAGTACTTTAAGCCGTACACTTTGGCCTAATGTAGTACCATCCTGTGACTTCGGATGTAATAGGTAAAACTGATAGTTGGTGATGTAGTGCGAAAATTGTAGAATTTTGTTTTTCTAAAGAGAATTGACGTCTCAAGAAACATAAATATTTAATGATCGTGAATCGACGGACGGCATGAATGAATGGCTGACTTTGTATTGACGCCTAATTCAAGTCGCTGTGCCTAGAAACTTTCAACAGGACTTCCTTATGTGTATAGGCACCCACGAATAATTTTTTTTTGGAAACTCAACCATTAGTAAAATAGTTCTGTTTAGAAAATCGGAACCGCTAAAGTCAGTAATATTGTATTTGGCATTTGAGCGATTCATTACAATTGAATATATGATTATTTTTTTGTGACAATCAATCCTTAATGCGTTTAAATGAGGGATAATATTATTAGATGTTTAATAAGTAATAAATTGTATATAGACGCCTAAACAGCTGGCTTTAAAAGTTTAAATCTTGCACAATGCTCTTTTTTATAAAGAACGCATTTTTAAATACCACTCTGTAGTAATGACCATTACTATCTCTATACATATATAATGAAAATAGGTTGTCTTTGTTCGCCAATCACGTAAAAACTACTAAATCTATAGACACGGAACCGGGACCATTCGATGCGGAATGATTTGTAGATGGTTCTAGGCTACTCATTTTTCGAATTCCGTGAATCCTTCGCCATTTTATTAATAATGAAAATTACCCAGCGAAGCGGGCGGGACAGCTAGTAATCAATATAAATAATGATCTGAACAGTGAATGGAACTGGAATTAAAACGGCGCCACGATCGGGATCGAAAGCGGATCGGAATCATGATTTAGAGTAAGATCACCATCGGAATTAAGAACTAGACCAGGGTAGAAATCAACAATGAGATCGCATTAACAGAGATATCGCTCATTATGAAATATGAAGAAAATAATATCTGAACAGAGCCGCGCGTGAAAGTTAGTTTATAAAGTTTTAATAAATTAAAATAATATCTTGAATGGAGAACACAAATGGGCTGGCACGATCGGTAAGATACCACACTCTCTTACAATAGAGGCGCGAAGTAAAAGCTTTAGATGTTGTATTTAATCCAGCGAGTGAGAGTTCCAGTGGCATACTCCCCTTTCATCACACAACTTTCCCCTTCCTCGACCAATAGCCCTCAGTCTGCCCTTTTCCCCGTTTCATCAGATATTCTATTGCCCCAAAAAGCTGGCAAAGCACGGGTGACTTGGAAGCTTACATATTATTTACCCCCCTCCCCCCCATGCTATAAAACAATCAATTAAGAAATATTATCGTCATGTATGAAATGTTTTATATTTAAAACCCTTCCACGAGCTCTTTTAAACACATTTTTGTTAAAAAGTCACTTTTAGAACGCATTTAGACTTGTACTATAAAAGTCACTTTTTGTTTAAAAAAGCATTTAAATGGTCGTTGTGGCAGAGACGCCTTATAGCGTATCTACAATCAAATTTTAAAACTGGTAGCTACATGTTTGACTGCGATACGATACAAGTGGCTGAGACACAATAAAAAAGCAAAACTCTTTTTATAATAAGCATTAAAATGTCAGTTTCAGTCAGCACAGTTACGTCCTAAAGGGTGAATAGAAACTTTTGCCTAAAACACATACACATACACTAAAATATAGTAAGCACAGGGAGTATGTTTCCCTGGCAGCTAAATTGTAGCCCAATAAAATATACAGGAGTTTTTAAGCTTAACTTTTAGGCTATATAATTAGAAGGGTTTAATCTAGATCGGTTTAGCGGTTTTCTAGATTCTGTATGCAACGCTCGAATTACTAAAAAAAAAACCGAAACAGGAAAATCTAATAATGATTGTTTTGGACTCAGAGATGCCTAATTAACCTAATCTAACGATATTTTCTAAAATATCTTCATTTCACAGATACACTTTTATAGCAGTTTTGTAATAATATAAATACTAATCTCGGTGGTTATGAAGCATTTTTATCTTATCTATACAAAAAACGTCCCTGGCTTTCTGTCTGCATGAAAGTGCGCGCTATTCTTAAGAACTATTGAACGATATTCAATATGGTTTTACTGTTGTGATCTGCGTTACCAGAAAAATTTTCATGAACGAAAAATTTGTCTAACACTTACAGGAGCTCAGCAATGGCGGTGTTAGTGTTTCGAATTAAAAAAAACGCTGCTTGGTTGCTATAGCGGCGTGTCGCGGACAAAATGGATGGATATTCATAAAAAACATGTACTATAAAATTATTAGACATCATTGTATCTAAGAAGTCAGCAATGATGTATATGGAACTTTTATACATAAGGCATATTGAAGTTTTGTACTTTAAAAATTGATATACGTTTACAGGATGATCATGAAACGCAGTTTAAAAAATTTATGTATTAATGTTCACAAAATTCACTTATCTAACTTGTAGCACGCCACCACACTTATTGATCATGGAATTTGGAGCTACTGTGATTTCCTGGATTCAGACTGGCTGTGGTGTCTACGGCTGAAATTTTGCTACTATTAGTAATGTAATGGACTCTCTCTGATTTGCATTTTAATTTTAAAAGAGTCCTATTTCTATTAAAATTTGTTATGGTATAATTATAAAAGAGGCACTCGGCCAAACACTCAATGTAGCAGAAATGGATTTAAATAAATCATATTTTTCCATTATGCGTCGCCAATTTACACGTTACGTCTAATAAATTTTTGTGTTTTCTGTCGAAGCTAAAACAGATAATGTAGTTTATAAAGAAATTTACTAAGAAACTTTCTATCAATTATCGTTTTATTTTCATGATTCATTGATTTAGTGTAGTGTAAAATAAACGAAGCTACGAAACTAGACATGGTGGCTGTGTGATTGGTAATTGCATAAATAAATTTAACTTTATATTCTCTGTCCGTATCTTTCTTCGTTTATGCTAGATTTAAACATAAAGAACATTCTACAGATATTTAACACACACACGCACACAAACACGCACGCAAGCTCGCGCGCGCACACACACACATATATATGTAAATCAATATGCTAAGATTAGATGATTGCCTCCCTTTTAGAAAAAACCTCACAATTGCTCCCATGAATTTTATATTTTTTCATAGATGATTTTTTGCTCTACTCTAATTAATTATTATAATTATATATATATATGCTGCCATCTGACGACTTTAATTTTGAAACAACGTCAACATGATTGACGGTCGGCAAATTTTTTGTCCAAATATTTCTTCTATCTGTTATCTGAACTTCGTAATGTAAAACAACAAAATTAGAACGTTATAAACAGTGTGCAAAATTAGAAACGAATTGAATACCTGCAATAAATTTTGATTCATTAAATTGAATTGAATGATTTATTTATATATTTATTACAAAATGCCCAGGCCACAAACACTGAAAAATCAAGCAGAAAGACGTCGAAGTAAATCAAACTATATCAGATGACTATATAAATATATAAATATTGTTTATGAAATAAGTTTTGTAATAAAAAAAAAATAAAATTAATATTCATAGTAATTTTATAAACTGATAATTATTATAAATAATTAGTGCGAATTCTGGGACTTGACCGTTCAACGGGGAATCGTTTGAACATGGTTATTAACTATTTATAATAGAAAAAATGTAAAGTATAAATGTTTGTCATATGCCGATGGTTGGACGGATTGTAATTGGGACTTTCATTCGACGCGGAGTCATTTGTAGATGGTTATAAGAATATTTATAATATAAAAAACGTAAAAGTGTGTTTGTATGGACGTTTGTCATACGCTTACGGTGCTATGTATTTACTCAACCGCGGATCATTAATAATGCGGCGATCCAAACCGGCAAATGTGTGAGTGCAGACTTCTTTGACGGTTGTTTCCATGTTATAATTTTATCTGAATAAATTAATTAAAATTTAAAGTCAATGATCACATACACATGTTTTGATATTTATCTGCTTTGCTTAGCTAGCTTACTTTTGTACTCCACACTTTATCACTTTTAATCATATTCTGTTATTTTATTTATCTATTTATCGGTCCCCCAACGCGACGGCGCATAGATCAAAATATTGGTCACTAATTATATCAAACATGTAGAGCTAATACATATTATTTTGTAACCTTTCAAAGCTTTTATTTGCGTCAGGGGTTTATTCTTATTTTTAATTTAAGTTTTTATTTCTTGCTTTTTTAAAATATATTACTAATAAAAACATTACACTAGACCATTGTCCACAAGTTGCAAGGAGCTAAAGGCGAAAAAGCTTTACTTAGTTTTGTTTTAGTTTATTTAGACAAAAGGTTAAACTTACATGGTCTCAAGTCACGTCAATAGCTCGCAGGGTGTTGCTTTTATGAATTCCATCAGAGAAAGCTGTTTAATAATTCTCATAAAAGCAGAATAGCAAAAACTAAGAAGCAGGATTTCAATACTGTAGTTTTGAATTATGTTCTGTACTTTATTATTTGAAAATACTGTAATATTAAGAATACTTTGCGATTCAGACTCGAAGCTACTCTTAGTAATTAAAATGCATAAAACACATTCATCGTATTTTACCATTGTTTCGTTTTTGTAGTCAGTAGCATACTATACCATCCATACCATGCTGTGTTCGGCACCCTGCTCTATGTTACATAATCGTAATCGTCCATACATTTGATTCCCTTTAACCAGCTTCCAAGTTCATAGCCCGTACTATGTACCCCAGAGGGCCTTATTATATTCAGCGCTGTACTATATTAAATCGTGTTTATTTATTCATACAATCCACTTTATTCGTTCATTTTTTTCATTCAATTTTCACATTCATGCGTTAAATTGCCACAAACTAGATTATATCTCTAAAGCCATAAAGTGCTCAGTACAATACAGGAACTTCATCTGGGGTGGATTCTAATAATCAATAATTATTCCGATGAATTACCTTTTCTTACTTAACTTCCATTGTCCACATTATGTCTCCATTGTCAGAACCTCGTCACTAAATCCAGTTTATAAAACTCAACAAAACCAACCAAATGAGCCTAAATTCTAAGGAGTAGGTTACCAATACCGTTGAAGGGTCCACCTCCTCACTGTACCATCATACCCCCATTACCAAGTTGAAATTATTATAATGTTGTATTGTCATGGCAACTCAATGTATGCGCAACGTTTCATAGTAGGTTTAATAGAAGTAGTTGAAAAGCTGTCGCAAGATTTGAAACAAATGTACCCAGTCAGGGTAAATAAAACCGTTTAAATATGAGAACGTTGATGGGCCACTTCATACGTTCCTATACTTCCAAATCCGCCATTTTAAAGCGAAGCTCAAGCTCTAAGTGACCGTCTTCTGCCTTAAGAAACCTTAAAATAACTCTCAATTTTCTTTTCCAGCGACAACAAGCAACAGAACAACAACACATCAATATCAACAAATATTAGGTATTTTAAAGCAATTTAAAACACTGACGCAAATAAGTCAGTCGGTGCGATGTTAAAATGAGATGTGTGCCCTTAAAATATTGGTCTTAACGTTAACCATCGGCATTGTCTACTCGAAAATTATTTTCCGTGTGTATCTATTTAGCGAAACGATTTTAGATAATAATTCGTTCTTGTGAGCAATTCTCAAGAAATGTTCGCCGCAAAAACAATCACATATGACTTATTTAGCAACAAATTTATAAGGCGTCTTAATTCGCATTTTTTAGTTATGGAGCGCTCCATTCACATGTACAGGGGCTCAATTAATTTTTCCCAAACTCACATGCACACACGCATACGGAAATCCCTCTGGCGATGCTTAGAATAATTTCTTAAGACCTCAAAAGGTCGATATCTGATGAAACTTTAATTATTAGAAATCGTATTGGAAACAGCAACTTCCCTAATATTACGAGAATCTTCATTTATCTTAGCGGGAAATTGTAAAGAACTATTTTAGGTACTATATTAAAATATTTTATGTAAAAACAATAATGGTATTATTCATTACAACGCGATGTCATAAAAGTTATCGACCAGTCGGAAGCCTAATCCAATCGAAGTATAAATAGAGAATGTTGACAACGACAGCGGCTTGGCCACGTATAATTCTGACTACTGTAGAGTACGAGAACCGGTATGCTTAAGCTGGTATCATCATATTAAGTGTGGCAAATCTTATTAGATTTTAAGAGAATAATTTTTAATGTACATTGGTATCCCGCAATCGGTATACGATATTTCTATGATGTTAGTGTACTTTTATAATGTTCTACTTTTCAAATTTACCTCTACGGTGTCTTTCTTGGGAAAATACTATTAAGATTTTTTTTAACCTTTATAATGACATCTCGTATTTTATATAGCACATAGTGAATTTTTAAGTAGTTGCATTGTTGCTTTGCTATCGGGTGAAGTGCCGAGGTACTAGTAAGACTTAACGTGACGTTAAGACCGCAAACGGCCACTGGGTGACATAAATTAAACAGATGACACTTATATAATAATTTATAAAATTAATTGACGGTAATATCCGATTCATTTCTTTGTGACGGTTAAGTCGTATTGTAAATATAAGAGAAAAAAATTTGGTTGCCTGTAAAGTCGGTATACGGGCGAAAGTTTTACGTGACAACGACTTTGAATGGTAAAATCATTTTAATGTGAATATTCATTCGTATAGTAGGAAGAAGGATGAAATAATAGTAACAATTTAAAACATTTATTTATACAAAGAATTATATTTAAAACATTAATTTATACAAAGAATCTCGCACTGAATTTCATATTAACAAAATTTTATTTTTACCTTTACACATATACGTATTTATATACAAATATACATACAATAACTTGCAATACATTTGCAAGCTATGCACTAATTCTCTAGTGCTGCGCGCGGCAGACCGATCATAGTTGAGTGGGAGAGAGACGCAAGCATTCGGCGGGCCTCTCTCTCGTTCGGTGACTCATCGTTACGTTACCGAGCGTTACACCTTTTCATAAGTGACTCCCAGCCGCAACCTAATTTAAGACGTTGTCACGTCAAAAATGTACTCCCAATTCTTATTATTTTGTAATCACATGTATGTGTAGCTTACTTATGTACATTTATCATTACTTAATTGTGTTTGTTTTATTAAATTGTATATTAAAAGACACAATATTTTGAAAGTTACATTACATTATACATATTTTAAAATCCAATCTGATTTAGATATTTCTTGCTGACTCTGCAGTCTAGGCAAAGAAAATCAATCAAATTAGCTCTAATACATTAATATAAGTTAGAGTTTCAAATTTAATTTTAGTAGTCTAAGTTAGCAAAATTATATTGATTTTATACACTTAAACTTAATGACAACTTAGCTCAATTCAACTACGAAATTTAATAGTTGAATTGAGCTTATTTAATAGAAACCAGTTTGGGAAGTTAGTTAACTAACAAAAAATATACTTACCAAAAGCCCCTTATATAAGGTGACCAACTATTTTTTGTTCAAAAAGAGAACACTTTGCAAGTGAAAAAAAAGAAGAAAACGATAAAAACTTTAAAAAGAGGTTGTTAGAAAAATAGGTCTGTAGTATCTATCTATCTTTCTAGGGACATAATCCAGTCTTTCAATTGTGCCGGAAACGGCATTCATATTTGCGCGCGAAATTCAAATCACTGTCAAACTCGTGTCTGGTGTTTGCCTGTCCTCTGACGTGCCGGAAACGGCAAGCAATATGGGCGCGTGAAATTCAAATTAGTTAAAATAATTTTATATATTTAATTAATAAAATTGAAATAAAATAATCTAAAAATGTTTTAGAAATACAAATGAGAATACAATTATACAAATGAGTACTTTCAGAGTACAGGATTTAAAAAGAGTACGGTTTGGAAAACGAGAGTACAAAACTCAGTAAATGAGTACAGTTGGTCGCCTTACATTATATGAATTCCTTGGTTTATAGAGGCGACTGACATTGGCACAATATCATAATATTCAACTCGTAGAAATAAAAATGAACTATATTTAATTTCTAGTTCTAAATATTATGTCGATCTTTTTCTTAGCGATATCAATTTTTTTTATATATATATTTTCATATGTAAATTTGGATACCAGAATTGAAATTTAAATTTTCTTAAATTTAGTTTTAAAAGGTACACGTCGCCCAAACAGCTGGCTTCTGTAACACGAAAATTCTATGAACATTTGCGGTATGTACTCTGAACACTAAGCATATTAGGTGTTTGATCAGTGAAAACGCGATTATAAATAAAAATATATTCTTTAAATTATTACAATATCACGTGGCGCCATCTTGTAAATTTTGAGGCACTAGTATTGTTTGTGTAAATTTATGAGGTCTTGCGTTGTTGTGTACTTCAAAATGTTTACGAGATGGTATTTCGTTATACGATTGCTACCTTTTGTTTTATTTATTTTATGGAAACAGGCATAGATGAATATGAATATATAGGTGTCGTTCCTGAAAAACTCGATTTTACACAAAAACAAATGTATTTGAATAAAATTATTTTTAAGTTCATTAGTATATCGATATTCACTGAAAAATAATTTAAAAGAGAAAATTGTTACGGATGGACAATCGGCAGAGTTAAATATGTTTTCAGTAAAATCTGAATTTTCCACGACAGTACATAAATCTCAAGGACAAACTTTCGCATTTGTTAGAGTGGACTTAAGATCATTTTTATGTATAGCATGTTGCTTATACGATCTTTCAGACAAAGTCAAAGACAATTCACATTAAATATATTCCTCCTAAATGAATATCCTCGACAAACCTACAACGTATGCGAAAAAGTATTAAGTGAAAATTCGATTTCACTATGGCGTAACTGGGTCTAATTTCAGCAGTGGCGGCGCTACACCACTCGTGGACGTCGGCGACATCAGGTTTGCGAGGCCTCTTTTTAATAACTTGTAGGCAAAACTTTTTTGTTTGCGAGGCCCCTTCAGGCGCGAGGCCGTCGGCGGTCGCCGACGTCGCCGACGCCTAGCGCCGCCACTGAATTTCAGTTTATAACTTAAGATAGGTAAACTGTAAAGTAACAACCATAGTATAGCAGATTGCTTAGTTGAACTAAATGCAGTTCTGATTTTATTTATTCATATGTACGTAGGATTACATTTTTTTTATAAAACAATTCTACTTTACAAAAAAAAAAAAACGCCTAGCGAAGCTCGATCATCCAGGTACTCGATCCTTATAAAAACCCTTTGTAGAAACAGTCCAGACGATGCCATCCATCGACATCAACCCTCGAATTCTGTTATTGGAATATAATTGTATATGACCGAGTGTTGGCTCCACAATCCCATAGTAGTGTAATTTATTTATTTCTCATAATTAAAATTACTAATTGATATCCCTCAATTATCCATATACATAGAAAAGCAATACCACTGACTGACTTTTAGGGACGTAAACGCTTACTAAGAACAGATTTTATACAAATCTTATTAAAAAAAAAAATGTTTCATGTACCATCACTTATACTCGTACTACTCCTACCTACATAGGCGGAGCTGCGGGAAAAAGTTAGTATAACGTAATTTCCCAAAGAGAGATTCATGTGAAAATTTACATATTAGCTCATTATTGTTAGCAGCAGGGGTGTTTAGGAGGGTGTGGTTGGATGACTGATGACGCTCAGGAACACACAGAAGCTTCTTTACTTCTGTCCACTCATCCAAATGCATATTGTGGCTGTTGTATTTTTAACGGAAACCAGTTCACCATTAATAAGGTCTTAAATTTTCTAACTTAATGATAAAACCGCTGAAGTGACGTAGAACACTAGGACTCGAATGCTGCTATATATTTTCGGGTGATTTCGATAGACAGAAAACATCTATCTCTTTTAACATTGTATTTTGGAAGTAGAATACAGCTCAAGCATTTTTGTTAATTTTAACACCGATTCTAACATACTAACGATCTATTAAGACTGTCCATCTATGCATCGTTGCGGTGCTAATTTCTTTGCTCTGCGTCGAAGTTGGTTAGTGATGTTTGTTAGTGTACATAAAAAGTTAAAAAATACATCTGCCTACTGTACTTTCACATACCTGTATTTTGGCATTATTTAACCAGATGAGTACAATTTTATTTTAAAATTCAATTGTTTTTAGTGATCATATCATACAAGCACTGCTAATACTAGATAGCACTTAGGGATAATTTAATTAACCATAAGCGTTTTGTTTGATTGCATTGCATACATCTATCGGTTTTGTGACATGTTACTGTGGATGTTGTTTAAAATCTTTATACCTGCTTTAGAATTGTGATTCCTCTTTTGTTTTATGATTATCAAATTAAAAGTCATGCAATTTTAAATATTACAAATTAATTATTAATCTATTGCAGGTCATACAGTGAGAGAACTTTTAAAATTAGTAGACTGATTGATCTGGCCTCCCACTGTACAGGAAATCCTCGTTTAGGGACCAGAAGTTTTTGCACAGCTATCCTCTTATCTGTACATATGATAAAACTGTAACTGACCATTGCCCATACTTGGACAAATATTTATGAAAAACTTCTGTTATGTTTTGTTCAATGAGTAAGAGTTTCAATGTCCCACTCCTCACTTTATCGTCCCACTTCCCTGTCCATCACGTCACTCTTCCATCAGCTCATTCCCTACCATCTGATATCTTATTCCTACCCGAAAAGCCGGCAATGAACTTGTACTCTACATGGGTTATGAGCATCCATGAGCTGTAATTGCCTACTTGTTGGTGGCTAGCAAGCAATTTTATTAATAATTAGCTTTCACCCACAGCTGCACTAGAATAGGTATAAAATGAATTCCTGCACCTTTTATGTAGATAGACCGCGTATTCTGTCAACAATCCCAATCCTGGTCTTGCTTTCGATTCTGATCTAACCATCCCAAAGCAATGTATGCTCTAACACCAGAAACACATGTACTGTTACAGAATTATTCTATAATGCAACAATCTTATTTTTGATCCCTATTTCAGTCCTGTTAACAATTTCAAACCTCCTACCTTCCTTAGAACATTGTTAGCAAAGGAAAGAAATTTGTTCTGTATTCAAGCAAGCAAAACTGCAGGCAAAGGTATTAAACATGAATTATTATTCTGAATAAACCTTATATTTATTACAAATTAGATTTTGAATTAATGAATTGGTCAAGACGCACATACAAACAGAAAAACAGGCAAATAAGCGAAAAAATCCATTCTTTCACTCATATCTTGCCCTCTCACTATGTATTATTATTTTTGCATAAATCTTTAACCTTAAAAACACTCAATTTACAAATTTATTATATATGTAAATTACATCATTAACTTGCTGTATTAAATAAATTCTTTAGCTGTGATATCTCTATAACCAACTGTACCCATGAATACCCCCAAGGATAGATATAGAATTCCTTCCTTTATTGTATCAGTAACCTATCTTTCAATGATTATCCTAATCTCAGTTGATACCTGCTGAATTCCTTACTTGTTTTCCTTTCAATCTCAGTCTATACTATTAGATTCATTACTTTTTTTCACATTGTTGTGGATAGCATAAGAAGAGGGTTGAAGCGATCAAGCCCAAAGCACTAGTAGTGCTAAAACCATTGGATTGTTTAGTAATCTAAAACAGTACCTTGAAGTATAGATTCAAGAAGAAAAAAAAAGTGTTATTCCATATTTAAAGTACTATATCACTACAAATAGCTAAACAGTTCAATATAATTCATGAGCTAAGCTGACCTTCTTATTTATTTTTATCAATTATCATAATTATTATCAAAAATATACTGATTATTTCTTGAAGTAATATGAAACGAAATTGTGATGCAATAATGAAAATACTGTTTTATTCACATTAGACTGAAAAATAATTTTCGCTGTATTATTTTGAATAAACATTCTAATATCTATATAGAAAAATTCCAATATTTACTTTAGTAATTACCAGCCTTCTGTGATTAAATTGTGAAATGTGTTAGCATTATAGAGATGTTATTGAACTTAAAATTACAATATATTTTTTACTATATTTAAAATAATTA
Organism: Eumeta japonica; assembly: GCA_005406025.1. Taxonomy (NCBI): domain Eukaryota; kingdom Metazoa; phylum Arthropoda; class Insecta; order Lepidoptera; family Psychidae; genus Eumeta; species Eumeta japonica. The sequence continues at coordinate 47,927 of BGZK01001382.1, forward strand.
ATCATATTTAGTTAATAATAAAGATTTATTATTATTATAAAATTTATATTTGGTTTGATATTGTGATTTGGGATTTGTTAATTTCCTTAGTGTTTCCTAACTAGAAATGAATATTTGATTTTTTCAGGTTTTATGAATTTCATTTCATATTTTGTATATTTCCAAAATGTCGGCACCACCCTAAACAAGTACCCATATATTATAAAAATCAATGTGATAATGTGGCAGCAAAACTATCTTACATCTAAATTTAACATGAACATGAAAGTTTCAAATATATTGATAGTAATTTAACATTCATTATAATAGACAAATTTTACACTTTGATTTAAATTTCAAACAACACTATTGGTTGTTCATATTTATGCATTAAGGTTGTAAAAGCTATTTTGTTGGAACAATTTACAAATTAGTGCAATTAATTTCAAATAAATTGCCAAGGTCATGTAATTTAAATTAAATACCAATTTATTATCAAAAAATGTATATTATTCCCACTTTAAATATCCCATACATATAAATGCTTGTACATCATGTAATCATAAGCATAAATCTGCACCTTAGTTATATTTTACAAATTAGCGTGATATTTCTTGTAGGGAGCTAGACCACTGGCAACCTTGTTACCAAAGTCAGGGTGAACCTGAGTAAAGATCTTAATAGCCCTTTCTTGGATGAAAGCTGCAGCATCCTTAAGGTGTCCCACAATATTGTCGATAAGGCGTTGTTTAGCAGCATCATCTAATATAGTCTTGTAGAAGACAGTAGCTTGACTGAAATTGTCTTCTGTCTGCCCACTGTCGTATCTATCAATATCTCCCGTAACCGTGTACCTCGGTTGCAATCGCTGAGCACGAGGACATTCTTGTGGCCCAGAAAATGAGTTAGGGAAGTAATTAGGGCATCCTTCTTGATTGCTGGTAATCGTCTGTGGCCCATCGCGTTGATAATTTGAAACAGTAACGCGATATGGGCAGTTCACTGGGATTTGAAGATAGTTCGCTCCAAGGCGGTGACGGTGCGTATCTGAGTAAGAAAACAAGCGGCCCTGTAACATCTTGTCTGGTGAAGGTTCAATACCAGGCACCAAATTTGCAGGGCTGAAAGCCAATTGTTCAACCTCAGCAAAATAGTTCTTCGGATTCCTGTCCAACACCATTTTACCAACTGGAATGAGTGGGAATTCACTATGAGGCCAAATTTTAGTCAAATCAAATGGATTGAATTTCACAGTCTCCGCCTGAGCCATAGTCATAACTTGAATGTAGAATGTCCAAGAAGGGAATTCACCCTTAGCAATAGCATTGTATAGGTCCCTTATGGAGTAGTCAGGGTCAGTTGCTGACAGTTCATTAGCTTTCTCGGCAGGCAAGTTCTTGATTCCCTGATTAGTCTTGTAATGGAATTTCACCCAATGTGACACTCCTTGAGCATTGACTAATTTGAAAGTATGAGACCCATATCCATTCATATGTCTATAGCCATCCGGGATACCGTGATCCGCAAACAAAAACAGTAGCTGATGAATTGTTTCTGGTCTCAAAGTGAAGAAGTCCCAGAACATGTCAGGGTCTTTCAAATGAGTAGCAGGATTTCTTTTTTGAGTGTGAATAAAACTAGGGAAGAGAGTAGGATCCCTAATAAAGAAAATAGGTGTATTGTTGCCCACCAGATCCCAGTTACCATCATCAGTGTAAAATTTGACTGCAAAGCCTCTTGGGTCACGTACAGTATCAGCAGAGCCGCTCTCACCACCAACAGTCGAAAACCTTACGGCAATAGGGGTTCTTTTGCCCACAGTTTCAAACACTTTGGCAGCAGAATATTGTGTGATGTCATGGGTTACTTCAAAATAACCAAAAGCTCCGGCACCCTTAGCATGCACTACACGTTCTGGAATACGCTCTCTATCAAAAGCTGAAATCTCATCCAAAAAATAGACATCCTGAAGTAGAGCCGGTCCATTTTTGCCAACAGTTTGAATAGCAGTCTTCACACCAACAGGAGACCCTGCTTTTGTGGTGATATAACCAGGCGAGTCCTGAAATCAAGATAACAAAAATTTTATAGATATTTCATAAGGCACATTTACTAATAGTTTGACAGTAGAAAAAAATTACACTTCCCTCTCAAAGAATTTGTTACATGAATAGACGAAGGGATATACATACAAAGACAAATATTAGATACATAATACTATTAATATAAAAAGTATTTTAGGCAAAAAATTATAGATGGAGTAATGCACCTACAAATTCATAAATATTAAGACACCCATAATGATGTCTATCAGTAGCTAAAGTACATTACAGAATAGGTTGCAAGCATTCAGAATGAATTCCAGTTTAACAACCAGAAGAGTTGATAAAAAAGTTATTTGAATACATTGGCAAAAATGTATTTATCTATTCATAAATTCAGACATTCTGTTGCCGCTGTTTTTATAACAGTATGCTTATTCTGCACTAAAGTGTCAAAGTCCTCCGGTAATATTTCATATAGCTTGTATAAGTACTACATATAATATAATGCATTTTTTAAATATTAAAATTAGGCACTAAATAATATGTCAATAACAAAATCATATTGAAGCACACGCAACTGCATTGCATAGATATAAAATAAATATGTATGTCAGTAGATGTGAATATGTGTAGGTAAGCAATGATAATACAGGACAAAGTTCAAGATTCCGAAATAACAAATACCTATCGATATTTTCTTCATAATTTTCCTATTTACAGTCCATAATCACTACTCAGATAGCCACTGCATAATTACCACTTAATTTCCATTACTTAATTATTGTGGGATTATAATTGCGTCATATTTAATTGCATGGGTTAAACGCAAGTTTGCGGTTTTATAATATACAAACGTACCTTCATGGACTTCCTAAAGTTGACGAGTTGATCAGTAGCTGGATCCCTGGTGGCCATTTCGATGGTAACTCTCTCCCTCGTTTTATGTATAGCAAGACAGAGGACACACGGAACGTTCTGCGATCGCAAATGCCGGTCGCGCGCTGGCCGCGCGGCCTTATATAGAATTCCGAAAGATAAACACGTTATCGTTGGCTAACAACGTTGTTGGAATGACTTGCCCGTTTAACAGATAAGTACATATAAACACGGATAAAAAGTTCTCAATCAACAACGAGATAAATAAAGTTCGTTCAAAATTTCTACTTATTTCTATTTCACTTATATAATATTAAGTACTATATCGAAAATTTTACGTATAAAAATCTAATTTAAAAAAGGCCACATTCGATGCAATTTTGACAGATAGCTGACCGACTTGACAGCGTTAGTTATGTCAAAACTGAAAACATTTGGTCTACATAAAAATCGATACTTTTTAAGTAATATTCCTCGATACCTAATTTAAAACATGTAAAACTAAATTCTAATTTTTACTAATTTTCAATATTATTTAAATTTGTATTTTCTGTTTAAATATTTAAATATTGTATAACAAAATAAATAATGTCTATTGATTACATAAACAACTTTTTGGAAAGTTTTAAACACGTTACCTTGTTACAAAAACTTATATGAAAATTATTAATACTTTTATATGTAAATTATTAATACCTGTATATTTACACCACAAAATATTTTGTTATTATTTCATAATTGTAGTAAATAATTTATTTTTTTGGGAATATTGAACTCGACTTATATCTAGGAAGTTTTACTTTATTGTATTATATAATAATAAAAATTCTTTAATAGCATATACTTAAAACTCGAATAATATTCATTCAAATATATTTATTGATTTTAAAATACTACATCAACTTTTTATTTGAAAACCTTCAGTAAAATGATGAGATTTTACTGAAGATTTTACTTTTATTTACTGAAAAAGTAATGATAATTTTGATAGTCGATAACAATAAAGTTCAATAAATAAGTTTAAACTTTGAATTTAAGCAGGCAGTAGCGGTAAATGTTTTTAATCAATAGATTTTAAAAAAATCAAACGACCGAATGCAACGTTACATTCCTGGTAGTCAATATTAAAATTCAAAGAAGTCAAAGTTTCTAGCATACAAAAAAATATTGTTTCTAAATTACATTATAAGAGTTCTACACATGAAGTACATATAAGGTTTTTAATATTCTTTAGTGAGAGATGTGGGTACAGATTAACTTTTCATTCGTACATTAGCGACTATCCTTAATTTTTTGTCATATATTAATTGGGGTTTGGTAATCCATTGAAAGATTTAAACAGATAACTGTACGTAATGAAAATAGGAAATTGAAATTAAGAATACAAAATAGAAAATTGAATAATGAAATATTTGTATTGTTCAAAATAAACGTGTTTTAAAAATATTTTAATGTGTATTTTGATTGTTTCAATATAAAAGTTACTTTTTACTAAAGTATATTTATGTTTTTCGGTAATATTTTTACATTTCGTTCATACAGTAATCATTAATACAACGAATGGTAAGTACCTATCGTTGGATCACAATTGGTATTTAGTCGTTAAAACACTAGCTATGTTCCGTAAATAGGCATTTGATGTTAGCTAAATTATTTGTTCTTGTAGTTTTCGATTATTGAATGTATATATTTAAAATACTATGTGAAGCAAATATGAGTTTAATGTTTTTTGTATATTTTTATTGTTTACTAAGACCTTAAAAATAGTAAATTCGACGATCATCCCTAATGTCTAAAAGAGACGAACATCGGTTCCAACATCCTATCTGCAATAATTTAGTCGTCTTATAGTAAACCAAAGAAACATAAAATTTGATTCAGAATATTTCATAACTGTTTGCTACTTAAGTTAAAATACTTCTATATTGAAATAATTCAGAGGACATTACCCAGGATATCAAAAGATTTCTATGAAAATTTTTTTAGAAATATAACCCAAAATCAAAATTTATGGCTGTGCTTATAGTTAAGATCGACATTACGGTCCTAATCACATTTAAAATATTATTTAAGGACACTGTCTAATAAAGAATCCCCACACAAAAAAAAAAAATTTCTTATCCACTTAATTTTGATTTCCCGATATAAAAATTTAACAATTATCATAAAACTGGAAAGTTACTATTTAAGTTTAATTTTCGAAAAACGAATTTTGATCAGATTTTGATGATTTAGGCTCTTAGAAATCTGTTTCTACTATTTTCTGAATGGTTTTTGAATGTGTCACTTCCGAATTTAACGATTGATCACACCTACCGTACCGTAGGTGTGATCGTCCAGCTATAGAATATTCTATGGGGAACCTTAAGTGCAGTATAAAATCAGCGAAATTCCCTGCACTGTAGTGGTAAGTTTGTGCATAAATAGGACAGAAATATTGCAGTAGTCCATAGAGTAATTATTAAAGAACTCTGATCCCTTTTCCCTGAAGCACTATAGCACTCAACGAATAAAATTTCACTGGCTACGCTCTCAATCCTATGTAGTGGTATATCCAATGACGTATCGTTGTATGTGTGTGTCGTTCCATTTTTCAAATAGATATCAATTAGGGTACTTTCAATAATATCGGCTATACTAGAGCTAGCGTTACTAAAAAAATCAATAGATTGACAGTACTTTAGAAATTATCGTACTTACCATTATCGTTAGAACATATAACCTTGCATAACATTTTCATTCGATAACGTCACTATTCATCGACGATAACTGGAAAAAGTTCTAGATAATGCCTAGGTATGATAATTTCTACACAATTTATTTTCTAGATGTTTCTAAAAAAAAGTAATTGTTTTTTGCGATGCTAGCATCGCATGTTTAAAATACATTTTATTTTTCTTTGTATCGATCCCCTTGTATTTTACAGGGTCGATTCCACTTAATTTTAACTCTAATCCCAACTTCAACCTTGGTTGTAGTCCCGATCTCATATTCGGTTTTGATTTCGATTTCCATTCTACTTTTACTTCCACTTCCGATTATTCTTTAAAGTCTGTTTATAAAAAAAATTCAAACTTTAAAGAAGTAAATAAAAATCCATTTTGTGTACAAATAGTTGCCCCTACAGGTCATCTCTGGAACTTTTTATTACTTTCAAGCTCAAAGCGTTAAAAATAAAGAAGCAGTAAATTATTCGGCTCATCATGCTGAAAAGATCGGTTATATTACTCTTACATTTCAAAAATCTGTAAGTATTAAAAAATTGTATTTTTAACTTCCCGCTAAGAAAATTGAAAATTTTCTAAAATTTTAATTTTCGAGAAGTTATTGGTTTCACCCCATTTTGCAAAAATCGAGTTCTCATCAGATTTCGACGTTCTGAGGGTCTAGGAAGCTTCCCTGATCATCCCTGAGATGTCCGTATGACTGTGTGGATGTGTGTGTGTGTGTGTGTGTGTGTGTGTGTGTGTGTATGCGTGTATGCATGTAAACCTCTTATAACTTTTAAACGGCTTGACTGAATCGAGCTCACTAAACGGCGTTCCAAAGAGTTTTACCAAACTTAAATTTCCTGAAAGTTTGGGTCGATTTGGACCGGTTGATTTTGAGAAATTTTCAAAAAACTAAGAAAAAAAAGGTTTTCAAAGTGTTTTTTTCAAAATAACTTTAAAATGGCTTGACCGATCAATTCCAAAATCTAATCAGCTCTTAACCTATAAAAAATACGTCGATTGCCGCAAACCGGGTCAAAATCGGATGATTCGTTTGTGAGAAATCGTTGTCGAAAGAAATCGAAAAAAACAGTTTTTTTGGAATAACTACGAAACGGCTAGACCGATCGATTTCAAATTCTAATTAGCTCTTGACACTGTAAAAACACGTCGATTGCCGCAAACTAGGTCAAAATCGGTTGATTCGTTTGCGAGAAATCGTTGTCGAAAGAAATCGAAACAAACCGTTTTTTTTAAAATAACTACGAAATGAATAAAATTAGCGGGAAGTTGCAGAGTTGGCCTTTAGGGTCAAATTTTTTTTTCAGCTAAAGTATCTTTGGCACATGTTGTTTGATTCCGATCTGCTTTATGGCATCTGACGCAGTTTTTTAAATAGAAACAGATGATTGAATATCAAACATCAATTCATCAAGGATACAAGGTATTATTTGAAAAAGAAAAACCGTTTTTATTCGAATTTACCGTCAACTACATCTCCCGAACGAACCCATCGACTTTGGTGCAGTTTGCTACAATCAACATTCTGTCTTAAGCGAAAGAGGGAGATATAGATTTCGGATTATCGGTAGTGATTTAAAAAATATAAAAAAAATACTTTTGGAAAAATTTTTCAACATGCGCACAAACACACACATATACACACAAAGTTACGTAGATACATTATTCGAAACATGGTCAAAACATATTGTTAGGAGCCTAAAACATCTAGATCTGATAAAAATTCAATTTCTAAAAGTTGGATTCAAAACCATATTTTCATAATCAATGAAAATTTTTCAATTTTCATAGCATAAGTAAAGTAAAAGAACGCTATTTTTTATTTCAACTGCTATATTTCTCGGACACTTAATACAATTATGATGTGTTTTATGGCATTCGACAGAGTTTTTTAAGGAAAAAAAAGATAACTCAGTACAAAATATCAATCCATCAAGAATTTCACATGTTATTATGAAAAAGTCCTTTTTTTTTTGTCCAATATTTTCTTAACGATACCTATCGTCAGAACCAACCGATTTTGATACAGTTTACGACGATCGGCATTGTTTATTCAGTAGAAGAGCTGCTTAGATTTTATAATTTATCGATAGAGTAGTTTAAAAAATGTATAAAAAACCACTTTTTGGAAATATTTTTTCCTGCTATATCTCTTGAACAAATAAACAGATTTTGGTGAATGTAAAAATAATCGTCGGTATTTTTTAAGGACAACAACTAAAAGATTTTGGAATGTGTGGGCAGAGAATTTCCAAAATATTGTATAAAAATACTTTTCAAGAAATATTTCTCTAACGATATCTCTCGAATAGATCAACCGATTTTTATGCAGTTTGCGGTAAATGATGCTAGTTGCATCTTTTTCCGTAAACTGCATGCGATTTCCGATGGGGAAAAGAACTGATTAGATTTTGGTATCGTTAGCTAAAGTAGTATCGGACCAAATCGGATCAAAGACCCTGGGCCTGTGCCCTGCGTGCTCTCGCGGAAAAGACGAAATAGCTGACGGTTCAAAAACTAACACCATCTCTACAGCACAGTTGGTGCTAGGCCTTTCAATGAAACACCTAGCATGTTTATTCATTTGTTTATTGTATAATAGGGTAGTGATTATTTATTTATTTTATTTTTTTATCAGCAAAACTCTTTTCGCCTTCGTCGAATTGATTTTCAGAAATAAGCAAACGCTGCACAATTATAATAGGTAATTCGTGTCGTTTCTAACGGTAGGACTGTCGTGTGATAGAGCCTATTGGCTAATAAGTTATTCATATGGCATTGATATAATTGTATAATCGATAGGTAACAATGCCAAAAGCTAATAGGAACCTATGGAAGGAGAAAAGAAAAGTACAAGCGGATTAGAAATATTTATTAGAATACTGATACAGGTGTGATGCGTTACATAAATATTCATTTCCTACGAATATTGTATGTTTGGATGTCTGTTACTCAATCAAGTTTCAACGGCTGAACTGAATTAGTTGACCCTTTACAGCAATATAAGTTATACATCAAAGTGACATATGGACTACGTCTAATAAAAGTATTAACTTTGCTCTTGGCTTCGCTTGCGTGATCGTAGAACGATTTTTCTACCTATGACGATTGGTAATTGATAACAACAATGTTCGAGGGAGGTTCAAGTTCAACATCGGTTCGGGATCGGAATCATGAGCGAGAACGAGATCAGTACTCAACAAAGATCAACGGTATTACTTGTGTTTTTGATATGAGAACATGGGTTCTTCCGGTCTAGAATCGAAAACGGGACCGAGATCGAGATCATGGTTAATAACGTTATCGATCGGCATAAAGGATGAAAGGATTCGTTGTGCATGTCCATGCGGGCGGATACGAACATAATCGAAATCTAGGTCGAGGCCAGAATCGGAATCAAAATCGGAGACAGGACTGAAATCGAAAAAAGAAACAACTCCGGCTCAAGCGGTCGATATAAAAGACGAAAGAATTCATTCGATGTCCAAGCGAACGCAGCCACAGACAAAAGCTGGTATGTATATAATCTACAATCCGCGCGCAAGTTAAAATCCGCCGTCAGGAATGCGCTAGTACGGTGACGTTAGCGATAAGTATTTACGATGAATTCAAATGACGGCGAACGGAGCCGCCTATAAAATAACAGCACTGTATCAGTGTAAGCGTAGACTTTGAAGCAGTGTACTGACGAATGTTTATTTTTCTGTAATGCTATTGTTACACAGGTTCTCGATCGAAAGCTGAAATAAAAATGTTATCGCCATTAATTAGTTACATAATGGACCATTTTCCAACTTTCACACATACTACACTATGCAGCTTTTAGTATTATTTTCAGCTACAAGATGAAGTATGAAACATAATAAGAATGTAAAAATGCCTGAAAGTAGGATTTACAGTGGAAGTAAAACGCATGTTTCATTAAGAACCCGTATGTTTGTTTTTAAGCTATTGCATAGCTTTTATCGCGGGCTTTGAGCGCGGCGACCGAATCGAGAAATTCCGTAACGAAAATAAAACCTAACACCCCCCACTCCGCCTACCTCGGCCGAGCTACATGCTCGGCCGAGCGTTCGCTTAACGTGTATGTATATGGTACGACTGTATGAAGTTCGCACGGATCGAAACGAGCTGCTTCGAAATCATACGAATATGTAAGCAGCTGTTTGTGAGAAAGTATATAGGTGCATAGGTATCTATCATATCTTTATAATGCCACACTCACCGGTTGCTGCCTGTGGCATACATATGTAGGCCTATGTACAACAGTGAATAGCAGTTGCTGGTGAATAGCTATACGCGTAAAATTGTGTATAAAGTGTTTTAAAATGAATAAACAAAATGTATTTATTAATGAAGAAAGTGATGAAAACTCTAATGAATATAAAACTGCATAAATAAATAAATAATTATAATTGCATAAGTTGATAAAAAAATGCTATGCATTAGTTTTTACGCAGTCCCTGAGGCCACGTTTAATTTTTTGTATATATATATATATATATATATATATATATATATATATATATATATATAGAGAGAGACACATAGATCTAGGTTTGTCGCCAACAGTTCAGTCGGCGTGTAGACATTTTTCGTATCGTTGCTCGCAATTCGTTTGCTGTTAAAACGATTGCGATGTAAAACGGAAATTTAATAAAACACTTTAGTCACTTTCTCCTATCGCTTTAGACATCGACGACGATAAAAAAAAAAAAAGCTGCTTTGTTTACGGTTGTATCCAACAGTCAAGATTGGCGCCCAGTTAATAACGTCAAGGACATCACCGAGCTGGTGGCGGACGTGAGCGTGCGTAAGCCGCGGGTTCAACGCGCTCTGTGCCCTCTGGTGGCGATCGAGTCGCGCGCGATCAGCGGACCGATTTTGTAAGCTTAAAACGACTAGCTCGATATCGATAAAGCTTCAACATTACGTCAACTGAGTGTAACGTCAGGTGTAACCCTAACATAATTTTGACGTCATAACAATATCGATCGAGTCGTTTTAAGTTCATAGAAATAGGTGGGCTGTGCGTCCTTGTGAACGAAGTGCTGGTCGACAGTTACATGAGTTTGATAAATAATTCTTAACTAAGACAGTTCTCACGCAGATGGCATGTGCACGGTCATCTTACTGAGTGTCCCATCGTGCCACTTTAAATATAAGAATGAACAGTGTCGTCGGACTTTTTAATTAATAAATAATTCATTGTCATTGAGCATATATATATGAAACATATGACACTTAAAAAAATTAATATCTGTATCTTTTTGTAATAATTTTATACAGAATCACCACAAAATAATAATGACCCCAATAATTTTCTTTAATAGATAGTCACATATCTAATGTAATTATTCATACGAAAAAAAAACCATTTGATAACGTCACCCCAGAAAGATATGCGTAGAATATATATGAGGTAAATTATGTAATGTAAGATAATTTTTAGAGACAAATAGGACGCGTATTAAATTAGAATTAATAAGTTTAAATTTGTTGTCTACCTAATTTATAACTTAAATGCTAGTGGATAATATTTTTTCTACGCAACAATAATGGTTTAGCTACATTTTGTGTCGACTTAGATGGTATGGACATACAAATCACTGATTAAGCATAATCAAACACCACTTAACTAAATAAAGAGAAATTTGGTTTTTTCTGTCTAATTACTCTACTAAATTATTGTTTTGTATTTGAGTTAGTTTACGTTCTGAGACTAATTTCATAGAATATAGGCATAAAATAACAGCTTCTTCTGTAGCGTTTCATCTAATAAAGAAGAGTCTCGGTGGCCCATTTCCCCTTCATCTCCCCATTCGCCTTTCAGCACCCCATTGCCCCCTCCGTCAAACGTTCACCCTGCATCAGATATTTTAATCCTGTCCACGAGCCCGGCAAGGCATAGGTGACTCTTTGTGGTTGCCAATGGTCATGGATGGTAGAAACCATCTACTCTCTGGTACAACATTGTATATGATAGCAATGATCCGATTGTACACATCTAGGGTAATTATATGAGTGAAACATAAATTTAACGAAAAATGGATAGAAGCTTCACTCGTGTTGACTTTCTCCGGCGCAATTCTTTTTTGCTAGTAGACAGAGAACCTAAATATAGAGAATGCTTTAACGTTGAAAGGTAAACAGTGACCATATTGTATATGAGCACAACGCTTGGAAGCAAGTGTTGACTACATAATTTGAATACCATGAAAGAAAGAAAAAAGTACTTCGAAAAAGTGCTCTAACCGTGGTGGGTGGCATCGGGCAAAGACTCGTTCATGTCGACGTGAACGACATCAAGCACGAAAACTATTCCGATCCTATATGTCTTTCATAAAAAAATCACATTTTAGCTATAGGGTAAGAACGTCTGCAACAGAGCGGGCTTTTGCGTCGATTAAAGGGCGCGGGCGCAGCTCGCGCCGACCGCCGTCGCGAGCCGGCGGCCGCCGCGGTGGTGCATGATGGTGCAGTGGTGAGATGCACTGCACTACCGTGCATGATGTGTAGTGCACACATGTGCAGATGCATGCATGTACACATGATGCATGAACATGCATGCATCATGTGCATCGCCATTTTTTAAGCTTTTCGAACTGAAATATGTACTTTTAATACGTTTTGAGGTCTTAATTCAGAAGTCTATATGTATTAAAAAACCACTTTTTAAAATTTTTACATACACCCTTTCTTTGGAACTCGTTCTTTGATTTAGATCAAGTTTATAGCATCCGACGTAGTTCTTTTAAGAAAAAAGATGACCGAGTACCAAACATCTTTGAAAAACAAGGATTTTTGAAAAGAAAAACCCTTTTTTTTGGTTAACCGTGTATCTCAAACGAACGAAGCACTTTAATTTGCAACGTAATGTAACGTAATTTGCAACGATCGACGCTATTTATTAAAGAGAACAACTGGTTAGATTTTAAAATTTACTCGTAAAATTGTTTAAAATACATTGAAAGATATTGCTCCAACAATATCTCTTGTACAAATGAACCGATTTTGATAAATTTAGTAACGATCAACGTTGTTTTTTAAGGAGAACGGAACAAATTTTGAACATATCGGTAGAACAATTTACGAAATACTGTAAAAAAACAATTCTGGAAAAAAAAATTCCAACGATGTCTCTTGAACAAATCAAACAATTTTATACAGTTTATGTCAGTTGATGCAACTGTTTGCAAAAGAGCTGATTAGATTTTGGTATCGATCGACAGACTAGACTAAAATTAATTAAAAATAAAACATTTTTCAGAAAACTATGATTTAAGACTCTTCAAAATCTACCGAGCGAAACCAATTCGAAGTTTCAGGAAGTCTAAGTTGAGTGGATTTCTTTCGAGTGTTGTAAATTGCCTTTCGATCGGTTAATCCGTTCAAAAGTCATGAGAGATTTACAAAAAACACACACAAACACACACACATATTTGTATGTGTGATGTCTGTATATCACTAGGAAAATGGTGGAAATAATTTCCTAGTACCTTAAAACGTCAAAAGCTGATGAAAACTCGATTTTCAAAAAATGCGTTGATAACAGTAACTTTTAAATTGTTTGAAAATTATTTTAATTGTCATAGTGGAAATTAAAAATATAAGTCAAGAGGTTTAGACATCTGGATAAAGTGAATAAAAGTACACCGGCTAAAGAAAACTATAGAGTGAATATGTGTAATCAAAGGGTCAGAAACGGTCGCCCTATAGAATCTTATGAAGACCTAATTGGCAGCACATAAGGAAGAGCCAAGTCTTAAACACCGGAAACAGACGAGATTGTATGAAACATTTGATGGATGACAATACAGCAATAGAGGTATGTAAAGGTTATATAGAGAGGCTATAAAAAAATTGTGGTCTCTGCCTACCCTTGTGGATGTAGGTGGTGGTTAAAAAGAAAATCTTAAATGGAATTAGATTGGTGGTAGATTTTAACGTACAATCAACTCCAGCCGCTTTTTTTGACTATGAGTTGATGAATTTATTCAAATCCTTCAACCAGGAACAATCATAGAACTTTTTTTACAATGAAATCTCGTCGTACTCTAGCTCATTATGTTTACGTCGTAATTTTGATGACAATACAATTGAACAAATAACCTTGATATCAGTTTGGCAACCGGAATGCATGAAATAGTATCTAGTTAAAATTAGCGGTGTCGCTATTGACGTCATTGCGTATATATATATAAAATTTAGAGATTTTTGCGACGGTTCGAAAGACTAGCATAAGTTTCTACTCATCGGACGGAACTATACAACGGAAGGTGCTACTTCAAGTCTATATTCTCTAAAAGCGTAATATTTGACCGGTCAGTCTGAAAATCTATTTTATATCCACGCAAGCAGATAACAAAGGCTGAAATATTGACTTAAATTGGATTCAAGGTCGGCCCGCTACGTGCATCGCAATCACTATTAAAACCGGTATCGAGCTTTGAACTGCGATCGAAATGGTGGTCCGATCTAGATCAACATCAGATATGTAATTTACATGTTCTTGTGGGTGAAGCTACGACCGCTGCTATAAAAGTGTGAATACGTAAGTAATGTTGCTTGTATCTCTGCAATATAATAATATTCAAACTTTATAAGTATTCGACAGAATTAGCAAAATTTAACAGCGAAATGGATTTTTTCTAGAATAAGTCATATATAAAATATTTCTAAGAGATTCATTAATAAAAGTTAATATTAGGTTAAAAATAGAGAAGTCTACCTCCCCATCAACCCTCTCACCCCAACAGATATTCTATTTCTATGCCGGCAACGCATTGGTTAACTCTTCTGAGGTTGCGAGTGGGCGATGATGCTAAAAATATGACGACGACGATGTTTAATGAAGATATCATACCATAAAAATGGATAGGAGCCATTCGGGTGTGCCGAATGAGGGTTCTCCACTATTTGCCAAATCCACACATTATAATAATACTAATGTGTACACATACACACATAACGGTTTGTTTGTTCAGAAGCTATGATAGGTTTACAGACACGTATGTAAGCCTCTCATATGTTTTGAACGGATTAACCGATCGAAAAGCGATTTACTGTATTCAAAAGCAGTCTTCTTAACTTCAAGGAATCTCAATAAATAGAATTTATGAAAAAAATTGTGTAACTGCCAGACTACTCTATCGAGCGATGCCAAAATCTAATTAGTTCGATTCCCCAAACAGTTGCATCGACTGCCGTAAATTGCATAAAAATTGGTTGATTTGTTTAAGAGGTCGTTATAGAAAAATTCTAAAAAAGCGGTTTATTATATTATTTTGTAAACTGTTGTTCCGATAAATTGCAAAATATAAACAGATTTTTTTAAAACAATGTTTAACACCAAAAAATAACAAGCGATCGTGGCAAGCTGCAACAATATCGGTTGATTTATTGTAGAGATATTGCTGGTTTTATGTTTGGTTTTTGAAATAGATATCGTTAACGAACCATTCGTAAAAAAGGGTTTTTATAAAATTAAATAATTTTTTTATTAAATTGTCCTCAATATTAATATTGGCGGTCAACTTATTCTTTCCAAATACTGCATCAAATGTCATTGTAAAGCAGATCAAAATCGAACGCCGCGTTAGAAAGGTATCAAGTTTGAAATTAAAAAAGTAATGCTTTTCTTTATTGAATCTAAATTTTGAGCTTAAAGAGCTCAAAACTTAATGGAAGCAAATTTTGATTTGGAGAATCTAAAAGAATACTAAAATCAATCTTTGAAGATCAGTGAACTCAATGATTTACTGTCAGGTACATACATTTTTGAACGCTATGAACTCGAAAGTAGTAAGGATTTCAAAAATAGCTTGCAGTGTTAACCGTCTTCTAAATTTTTGAGTTCGAAAAGCTCAAAAACATACACACAAGAGCTTTAAACTCAAAGAGCTTAAGAAACATCGATATGTATCACAGAAGGAAGTTTTAAGGCCTTCTGGGTCAACCGTTTTTGAGAGCTTTTTCCTATTAAGTTATACTTTAAAAAATTACCGGCAAAAGATATTGAATTACGTGTGATTTTATTTATTTGATCTAAATCGGTACTGCAATCAAATCAGTAATTTGGTTCAGGATCGAGATTACAATTATGTTTAGGGTAAATTATTCTGTATGTCTCCACAAGGACGAGGTCACAATCGGTGACTAATGTCCCACATAAATTGAAAACGGTATAGAATCTGATAATTAACAGTGGAATTTTTCGAATGATTTCCCGAACGTGCATTTTGCGATTATTTCATACACGCTAAAACTTCTGTCCGTTAGTTTTAATATTTTCACAAACGAAATGTAAATTTTCGGTGGTAAATATTTGCAAACCAGGACACCCGCCACGACGCAGTGAAACAGAAACAAGGCCGAATTGATATATTCGTTATAAGTTTTAAAACGGTTTAAATATATATTCGTTATGAGAAAATCGAGTTTCCACTATCACTTATGAATTTATCACTCCTAATCTTGTGATAAATACACATAGATTTCTTACAGCTATCGGGGTCCCAATAGGGTTGATAAATGCGTTATCGACGTTGTTATTCGATTACTGCGGTATTAACTCAATAGGTACTTCGCCGTGCTTATGCTTAGCGTTGAATTCTTGCATTCGCGCTATTTTCGGCCAAATTCCTGAGTTAACTGCGCATTTTTCGGTATTTTCACTTTGTCGAGCGTTTTCTATTTCTAACTTATCGCTTTGACGATTCTTTTTAAATTCAAAAGATGAATCTTTAAATTTTTGTATTCAATGCATTAAAAGAAACATAATCTGACTTAATAGCTAAGGTCCAATATTGACAACATTACTTGAAGAAACATATTGTCTTAACTTTGATATTTTGGGTTTATGCCCAAATCATGTAAATATATATAGAAACCTCTATCTAGACTTACGTCTAGATAGAGGTCTTACACTATATAGGGATACAATAAAATTGACGAAGGTATGCTATGTTTTCTAAGTCTCGCAATTTTTTGTTCTGTTGTAAACAATTAACTTCCTTAACAATTATTATTTATTAAAAATATACAATATTAATTAAAAGTGGAATTAATTCTTTCATGTATTATAATTGTAATATTAATTTGTGTAAAACTATAATAATATTTGGAAACCTATTACATTATAAGATAAATAATTTAGTAAATGACTTACATTTGCACATTGTTATTACTATAAATTGCTAATAATATTTAAGAAAATACTAATATTTACGATAGATATGTCATTCGTAGGAGAAGTTAAAAGTTAACAAGCAAACTGCTGCTAAACAACGATGGTAAAATTGAACGGCAGTGGGCTCTGTATGTATCAATGCACGGAGGACAGCCTAATTAAAAAAAATCCAAGTTTTTTAATAATATAAATATGATATCATTGCAATAAGGTTTCGACAAGCTGTCACTGCTTCATGAAATTGAGAAAAACGGAAAAGTATTCGACAAAAAGTCATAGTGTCCTTTGGGGACGTCAATCATTAGTACAGTAGAACTTCGATAACTCAAACCTCGGTAATTTAAAAACCTCTATAACTTCAAAAAATAATATGTTCCCTTCCCATCAGAGCCCAAAACCTCTATAACTTAAATAAGTAATCTCTGTATTGGCCCTCAGTAACTTAAAGAAATGTTTCCACAAACTCTATAACATAAAATTGTTTGTCAATGAGTCATTTTGAAAGAGTGCAAAAGAAAAGGTTTCGGTATTTATTGCTTGCACGTGTTCACTAGTTAAATTGTTAACGTAAACAATACATATGTCACCTATTGTTTGCTTTTCTTCGAAATTCTTTAAAGCTTTATGGCGGTTAGCCTAAGACATAAGTAAGCCTTGGATCATAAGTTTTGACCATTGTCCTGGAAACATCGCTTTACTTACTGTGTGATAAAACTGGCTTAAAATGAGTTGAAAAGAAAACTAACAACACTCACATACGTTGATAAAGGTGGAACAAGGGTACATGCATACATATGTACATACCTACCTCTATATTAACCTATCCCTAACATAGACCCTTGATAACTTAAAACCTCTATAACTTAAAATATTTTGTGTTTCCCTTGGACTTTAACTTATCCAGGTTCAACTGTATTGTATTTAATGCGCATATTCTTCATGTCACATTAAAAGAACATAAATACTACAACTCTCTTTTCTTTCTGTCTTTCATTTTAATTTCATTTTTCCTACAGTCTCTATAGTATATCAAACGAGATCGGAAAATCATATTCCACAACAAAAACGACATTTCAAATAAGCGGCATAACAATTAAAATTATTGAAATTAAAAAATATAACTACATAAATCAAAACTAAAAGACAAATAATTAATCTAAGTTTTAACAATCAATAAATACCTACCGTTTGCACTAGAACTTACTGTAACCGCCTAATGTCTTAGCGACATATGTGGTCTAGGACGACGTGCTCTGGTTGCGCACGACCTTCGACGACATATACTATATGTATAGCTTACCCAACAAAAATATTCACGTGAAGCGTTTTACTCAATCACTGGAGAACCTGTACAATTATTGCATACAATTATTGTTGTAAACCTAAATTACGTATGTTACGTCCAACTACTAACATTTATTGTATTTAAAAATAATGTCGCGTCATTATCGTTGTTACTGGAATTACATATGCGACAAATATTAATAATAGCAGTATATAAGACATGCGACGTAGTTTTAAAGAAACGCCGCATTAGTTAACACGTTAATTATAGGCGAATAATCTTCGCAGTTGCTTTTTTTATTAAAGTTTTTGCGTAAAGTTGGATACAATGTCCGTGGGTAAATTCTGTGTGAGCGTGTTTTTCGTCATAACTTTATGTGATCTAATACGCACGTATTTTAATCTTTCTATTATCAAATGCTTTTCTAGTAACGAAAGGAAGTATTTGGATAATTTTTATTATAGTGACTCATAACCGAGCACGAAAGTAATTTTATTAGATTTTGGAATATCACACCAGGTTTAAGATAAAAAGGAAAATTCTACACTTTCCGTTATTTTCCGCTAGAGGTTTCTCCCCGTTTAAATTTAACAATGAATGTTTTTAGTACCGTTTCCAACCTGTTTCGATTCTGCTCACTATAACGATTTCTGTCTCGATTCCGATCTTGATATCTCTTAAGGACACTGCTACTGATTTTGGCCATATGTATTTTTATTTTCATAAAATATATTCCAGTCTCTATGTATTTGACCATAATTATGCAATAGTTGCAAAAACTATAAGTTTACTATACCATATATTTGTATCAGAGAAACGAGCTCTACTCTGGGTATGAAAAGTTTTGCTAGATCCATTTTGTTACAATTTCTTTTTACTTATTATTAATCATCTTCTATAAAAGACACCTACCAACGAACGCACTACTCCATTTCAGAAAATGTAAATGTTACTGTTCATAAAAATCTAAATAGCATTAACTAACAACAAATCAATTGTTTTAGCGTCTTTACATTTTATTTCCTATTTAATTACACATTAAAGAAAAAAACGATTTAAAACTAATGAACATGGAATAAAAAAAAATAAAAAATCTACTTTGGCATGATTTGAATTTACTGCTCCGATGTAACAGTAAGACGTTCTACCTGAGAATTGAGGTTACTACACACTGTCGCAATTTTATTGGTACGTCACAAGGGTAGTGATTCTATGCTCATAAAAACTCGTAGACTTCGAGTTCTCCCAGAGAAACCTATATATGAATTACAGCGAGATATTGCATTGTGGAGTATACGTGTACAAATTTGTATACAAATTGCTTCGGTGCGCTAAAATTAAACTCACTTACTCGGTTTTTTCTCCCCATATTCATTGTCGCGTCTCGTTATGAGAACTCAAACTCATTTATTCCAAACGAGGGGCGATGTTTGATACACGGGTTTCAAATGTGAAAGTGGCCGATACCAGTTTTATGCGCGTGTGCTTTGTATCGAGACCATTACGCAAGTTTATCTATGACGGTTCATACGCGGGCCCACGAGATCATTCTCGGCGTACAAATCGTCCGCGCTGTACAAAATACGATGTGGCGCGTATCTAGATTCGTGCAATGAAAGAGTTCCGTCTTTGATGGATTCATTTTAAATAATC
This sequence comes from Eumeta japonica, assembly GCA_005406025.1. NCBI lineage: Eukaryota > Metazoa > Arthropoda > Insecta > Lepidoptera > Psychidae > Eumeta > Eumeta japonica. The sequence goes on from BGZK01001382.1 coordinate 67,688, forward strand.
CGGCACCTAAAAGTTAATACTTCACAAATTGAGGAGTAAAAGTTAACAGACTAATTGTCGTCAGTTGTCAGCGCTCATTAGGTTTCTGACTCGAAGATATTCGAAGATATCGAAAGTCCAAAGGCAATGAATTCAGTTCCTGCTTGCAGGCGAAACGACAGCTAAATTTAACTTGGCTCTAGCTATGAATTCACTATGTTAAACCATCGCACGTTAAGCAAACTAAGGAATGTTTAGTCACCTGTTGAAATCCCCAAACCACACTGGGTCAGTGTGAATGATCTTAAGATCCGACTGCTCAACATGTAATGTGGTTGCAGTAGAGTGAATTAGTTGAGGTGAAAGTTCAATACTTGATGTCGAGAACACACTTTGTTTCTTGTTCTTCGGAAACGAAATTAGTTCAGATCACTCGGCTGTAATTTGCGGACATAAAGGAGAAAGAAATAATTGTACACATTTTCATGTATAAGTCAAACCCTAACATGAATAGCTATTTTGAAATATGTACATTTTAAGACGAGCCTTTTGAATGGCACTCCATATGAAATATATAAGATTGAATTGTCCGATATAGTTTTGAAAACAACGCATCTTCTAATGCTAAAAATTAAATCAATTACAAAGAACATCACAGCAAGTGCACCACCTTCATCACAAATGATGATCCGTATCCATAATATAACTTGACAGCAAAAGTGATCACTATGAAAAACAGATACAATGTTTCAAATGGGCACAAAATTCTGAACATAAGGGCTGCGTTATTAGGTATTAATACAGAATCGCAAAGATTATTGTAAACCGGTAATTCTCAATTACACGTCATGTTTATAATTTTATCTTATTTTTCGTTGAAAAGAGCATCTAAAGGTTGAATCGAAGAGCGTCAAGTAAATATATCAAAGGTTATCATCATCAATTTTTGTAAGGGTTAATTTGTGGGTCTTGTAAATAAACGATAAAATAGGAAAAAACACAATTAACCTTGCTAAGATTTAAAATGACCTGTAAGGCGATATATTGAAAACAAAATGAGTTGAATGTTATCTCGTTTCTTCCATAATAATGCCCGTCAGAGAGTTAAAGAAGAAGGATTTCATAATATGTAAGAAAATTAATATGATCGTTTAGCACCAACGTCATCTCACAAATTATTTACTACAATGTGCAATTATACAATAAACTAACGAAGTAAATTCACCCTCTAATTCATTAAAAAATAAGAAAAATTTTGGTAATAAACCAAAGATATAAACTTGTCTAGCAATTTACGACTCACCCTATTCAACTTATTACCTAAGATTGATTTCGTTTGACCGTTCTTTTTTATGGGACTTTTCAAGGGGCGATTAGGCGCGCGGGCCACCAGGAAATAAATGATCACCGGCGCTCATGGACATTCGCAACGCTAGAGGAGTAGTCGCGTTATATTAGATGTACCGCATACTGCGAGGTTTAAGATAACGAGTTTTAAAACTTAAGTTCACCATGCTGGTATCGTGCTGATTGAGTGTTGTCAACGAATTTTTCTACCGGTAGGGTGACAATATACAAGACTGACGGTTTAAATTTATGAATCACGAAAGCAGTTATCTTTTTAATATGAGAAATCAAAAACTTTTAGCTCAATTAACTCATCTGAGTCGAAATCAAAGCGCTGATGGTTGGGCCGTCATAAGCTCACGTTTATTGAAATGAAATTTGTGCGCATATACATTGATAATTTAAAAACCAAAATTACGTCTTTAGTCAAAGACTCTTTCTTTCACCAGTATAACACTAGTATATTTTAGTCTAAATTAAAAAGAAATGTTGTATTCTTTGAAAAGTAGTATAATTAGACAAACGTGCAGATCATTTATAACGCTACAAAGAAAAATGTTCTAAAAATATACAATTCCAATCGAACATTCACAAAAAAAACCATTTTTGAATTTCAATTTCAACACATCCTTCTGTCCATTAACTAGAAAATTATGGACGCAGCAAATACGAAAAAAACCTGCCAAAACGGGCGTCGGACTCCCGTATCTACCGTTTCGTGCGAACATATGACGTTAAATTTCTATTCGAACTTTTAAATCAAACGGTCTTGTGAATTCAAACAAAATGCATCTAGATTAGAAGTGGGGCAAAAATATACGAAAATATTAGAATGGCTGACATCTGTTTTATTAAAATGTACACACGCATGCTCGTAGAGGTCGGTGATCAGACTGTTATATAAGTTATGAATATCTGCTAAACTTATAAACATATTTTGTTAAAAATATTTTAAAAAATAATTAAATCGAATGCATGAAACGAGAATAAGATACTGAACTGAAAGTTCTTACATACTGAAAGTTCCTCTTTACTTTGAGGCATGGCTGTTTCCAGTATCTGTGTCAAGCATGGAAGAAATCCGTCTGCCAAAACGCAGGTGATGTGCCCTGCCTGGGTTACAAGGGTCGCCCCTCCTTACCGACCGTCGTGCGAACGATGATCAGCAACGATAGCGTGCGGGAGCGGGTACGAATCTCTTTCTAAGAAATCATCTAGTGGAAGGAGACGGCAAAGTAAGAGCGTAAGCGTCGACGCTTCCTCGACGGATATGCACCACCGGCGCACCGGGCAAAGAGATCTGTGCATGCGTTCCTCCAGCGGGCTTAGCGCAACCATAGCCCTAAAAGTGGGTTTCGCTATACGACCATTCCTCTCATTCATTACGTTGGCGCTAGAAACATATTTGTATAGGAGATTCTTTAGGGCGTCATGCTAGGCCCGCAGGCTCCCTCATAACAAACTATAGAGCGTCAGACTGAGAAATCCACCATCAGTCGCGCATGCTGTCCGTTTTGGCTTCGCAGCGGTGTATGAGCGAACGTATAGAGGGTATTAGATAGAGAGTGAGCTATCGAGGTCCAGAGGGTAGAATGACTCAAGAGTCACTCGAGGCTTTGCACAGGCGTTGAGGACACTGTGGAGTTTTAACCGGCGGCAATGTGAGATAGCTCAGCCGTCTAACGGGTCCTCCCTGTCGTCCCGCTTGCTTGGCATAGACAATGCACAATACTTCGGTGTCTCTTTAATTGTTAGACGGTTTAGAGGTATTTGTAGAAATTACATTAATTTGTATTTTATCATAGTTTGTGCTTTTCTTGCAGTTACAGATATTGATTTCGGGAGTTTTGTTTGCTTAAATTAAATACAGCACAAAATAAGCATATAAAAAATATTTTCTTTATAAATTATACATCAATATTTATTACTTGCTTGGCAGGATTTGCTCCGACCGTTTTAAAGAAATAGTGTTTTTAAATCAAATAAATATTTTTCATGTGCCTAACAATCTACAATACAATGCCAAAAAACCTAATATAATACTAATATAAGATGTTAGCAAAGTGAACAAACGTACATTTATTGGTCTAGTGCATTCTCCGGAAAATCTGACAGGGTGACTCATATTTGCCGGATCAACGTGTCCGGCAAATGTCTGGTCCAGCGTGTAATGCGACATAATGCATAAGACATCATTTGGATATAAATATGTAGAGCAAGAGAGGAGGACTAAAAATAAAAGCGACCGTAATACCATAGAACATCTTTCAGATTTGAGTTTTCTATTTACGATGATCATGATTTACATATTTCATGGTGACCGTAACATTTAGCGCTTGGTCCAGCCTTGGGCACATCTAAACGCGCTAACAGGTTGTACATGCGGACGAGCTGTGTTGCATCATGATTTACCACCAATGTGAAATGATAAGATATGTGCTAAATTCGAAAATGACTATTGCTTTAACAAATCCAGCCATCAATCTAATCATAAGTAGTAGGCAATTGATCGGTGTCCATGCCACATATGATCTCCAGATTAGCTCAAAGTGTGCTGAGAATTACATATGTATTGTGATACATTTTTAATCAATTTCAATACAATGTTCTCCATTAATGTTGATGCAAGTGATAGTTGATATTACAATATGCGCATGAGTTATAAAAACAATCAAGGTTATAGGTTACAACTCGAGTCTTCTACGTCGTATTGCGGGCATGTTCAACACTAGAATGTTATACCTACGCATAACACTATTTGTCATTTACAATCATGCTAGTAAATTTAAATATCTGATTGTATACCGCTATAATTCTGTAATATGTATAGGTTCTACTTAGTACTGTGCTAAGTGTGAGTTTGATTTATGCCAAGTGTGAGTGTTTACATAGCAAGTTCTCTTTCAACATGTGTGACCGTTATTTACACAAAGGCATTTTTTTTTGACCGCCATTATGTCATTTGACAAATTTGAGCGATAAACTCGGTCGAGGTTGATTCGAAAACAAATGTTGTAATTTCTGCGAAGATAATAAACTATCTTATCGCATTCAAAACGTACTTACATAACATTTAAGAATTAGTACAATAGATAATTATCGTATCTTAGTTTTTTTTTTTGTACAGTCGTAAATATATTTTTTACTCGAAACGTCTCAAACGCACATCGAATTATTCAACCAGCGCTTCGTGAGCCATTGAAATTTAAATGAGCATTCTCGAACCGGCGCGCCATAGTATGACATTCGCTTTTTCGCGCCACCTCCGTCGAACGTCCGCGAACGCCGTTATCACGGCGACGATAATGATGCAACGATTAACGGCATCGGCTTCGCCTATCTCCGCGGTGTGCGTTGACGAAAATATGCCGAACTGATTGAATGTTTCTCCGATCAAAGATGGCGGCGCGCACGGACCAGACGAGCTTCCACGTGCGCACGGACCGATATGTATTATCAATTTGTGTGTTTACGTTGAACGCTTGTTGTGAACGATTCGAACGCGGTGAAAAGTTCCCGGATTCAAAAGTATTTTGCCGTGTCGCTACAGTGATAACGTTTCACTTACAAAAATTATGACAAACAAATTAAGCTTCTTCGTTGTCTATCCTAAGAGATCTCATATATCAATCACACAATTATTGTGGAGTAATATTGAAATTTATAGTTTACGTAACATCGTAGAGCAGTTAAAGTTTAATCGCGTTGAATCACGATTGACGTAGAAATGATTACGTTGATTATTATGCACGTATAATAACATTGTGTGAATCCACACATGTATGCCTGTTTATAAACCTATTGGTCCGCCTATGGCCCATGCTAAATTATCTAACGTAGTTTTGATTATATTTTTCCCGATTATATCGTATATTGTATGAAATATGAAAGTATTATCTTTTTTTAAACGATTGTGTAACGATTGTGAATTCTTTTATTTTACTAAAGGGAAAAAATAATACTGAAATCGAATTTGTTACGTTACGTCATTTATGTTCAAAACCCAAGGATGGGCTTTTATCTTATCTATTTTACCTTTATCCGACAACCTACAAAATTTATAATATAATTAAAAAAAACATGCTCAAAGCTCTTTAAAATTTGCTTTTCAATGTACTTTCGAATATAGTAACAAACGTAATTTTTGTATTTTTTATAAACGAATAATTTAATTGATATGGTATTAAAAAATGGATATAGGAACAATCATTTCAGTACTCGTTTGCTCTTTTCGCTATACATATATACTTCAAAGTTTTTAACTATTATAATATATGTGGGTCAATATCATTCAAAGTTTCAAATTTCTATGACCTATAATTGATAAAAAAATCTGCCGTGACAACAAAATAGACATGTGAGAGACCTTAAATATAAGGATACAATTTTTTCTTAAAAACGATCATAATGTGACAAAACAAGCAACGTTTGTTAGCGTATTAACCTTCAACGAAGTAAGCACCAAGAAAACTCTTTATTTATATAGGAGTCTAAACTGTATATTTGCATACAATTGAAAAAAGACAAATACGTAATTACGCGGTTTTTATACAACTTTGTTTGACACACATGTATATTATGCAATATATCGTATTTTGTTAGGTAATAGTGACAACATTTTTTTCATTTCATCTTCATATGGCATTAAACATTTATTTTGACTACGGGCAAAGGCGGCCAAGTGGTTGGCGTGTTGCTTTCAAATCAAAGGTCAAAGGGATCAATCGCTGGATTAGGCGCATTGACAAGGCAAAATTCAATTTAAGTCAAATCAACCTATTTGCTACACCCCTCAAAGTGCATTAATTATAATATTTTATGAAACGGCAAACTAATTAACTCTCACCACCGGTTTCAAAGACCGCAATGAATTTTCGTATTCAAACGTTTGAATATTTTTGTGTCGCGCGACAGAGTGCATCCGTTTACCTTTTCTGCACATCGAAAAGAAACTTGGTTAGCACTTTTAAGTTGGTCTAGGTAAGTGTAAAAATATTTCGCAAGGGGTCTCCCAGTCGGCACAAAGTTGTTATATATATTTTTTTATATTCATCAATTTTGATGTTTTGGTTTCAAAAGGAGTTAAACCGATGAAAATACTGATGTTGATGGCTGTAGCAATAGATATCAGATGAGTGATACATGCCAGACCAGGGTTGTAGTGACGTGGAACCCGATTTAACCGAGGATATTGTGCGGGTTGGGAACACTGAAGTTTTGTTAAATGACGAATCAGTTTCGAGAGAAGACAAATCGTTACAAGCGGAGTCAGCAGGCACAATCTCATCAAGGTCAAGATCTCAATTAAGAACGCCACATGACGATTACTCTTCAAATGATGATATTATCCTTTTACGTTTACAACCTCAAGGTAGACCCAGAAAGAAGAATTCATTTTGGGGTTAATCGTTTTCGCCTCGGATCTACAATGAATATCTAATATAATATCATACAGCAGACGTCGAGTGCAGAACCATCTTCGCATTATTTACTTACTAATTATACCATGCCACTGGATATTTGGAGGTTTTTATTTAAGAGATGATGTTAAAAAAAAATATTATGCTCCAAGCTAATGGAAAGATAAGAAATATCAGATCAAACTATAAAAAGCAGACACGAGATGTAGAAATTAAATTTTTATATCCAAACTATGCGGCAACTGACGCAGAAATTGTGAATGTTTAAAAGAGTAACATTTTATTTAAGTTTTTATTTTATGTTTGGCTATTTTATTTTATTGTTCGGTATGTCAATCTATAATAATGGATTCCAAGAAGTTGAAATTTTAAGGTTCTAACTCTACAAATTACATTTTATTAACTTAATGATTTCTTGAGCTAATATTTTTATTTTGTAAAATTTCAAGAATAATACGAGATATTATAGGAATTTATATTATTTAAGGTCTTAAAATAAAGGTTTAGAGTATTAATAATTACTTTATTATTTCTTATATTGAATAAATATCATACATCTCGAATTTAAGGTAATAATCTGTGAGCAGTTTGGAGAACTTACCTAAATTAGTTAAAGGACGGTAATAGGTTAAATAGCTTTTTTAAATAGCTTAAAAAATAGGTTAAGGGTTAAAAATACCAATTAAGTCATGTAATATAATAATTATATTAATCTATTCAAGGTAATTCTAATTATCAAAATATTTAAATTCAACTCGACTCCCCCTCATATAATTGGCTACGAGTATTAACAATTTTATACAATATTTATCTATTACCTCTATTAACATTTCGGAATACATTTCGGATCACATTTGCAGCGGCGATCGTTCAATCTACATATAATAAAGTTCTCAGACGTCATGCCGACCAAAATGACCCGCAGTTCGAGTCAACCGTGTCATCGGCGTTATTTTCCAAACGTGATGTTTTCAAGGTGAAAATGGTCAATAACTAATAAATGTAAACTTGACGTGACAAGGCATAAAAATACACGCCTGCAGGCCGACGCCGATATAGTAGATCCGGCGAGTGAAGTTATACGTTTATCGGATAGGCGTGTTTGCTTTAGGTAGATCTAAATAACTCCCAACAGGTTATACCAGTTTAACGAGCCTCCGTTACGTCTATCTCCCTCGTCCACGCTGTGACGTTCTCGATTTACGCCTCTGCCTCTCTCTAATGGGAATACTTCGATGTGTTCTTAACATCTTCTCGGACAATTAGATTTCGTCGTGTTTTGTCGAAGGAGACATTTTCAATTTTATATTGTGGAATTGGTTTACCTTCAAGTTTGCTTGTTAATTTTTTTGTAAATAATAAATTCCTGAACACGTTTAAAATGAGTTATTGACCGCGCGGTGAGAGCTCAACGTTTGAGAATTGAGCTCTTTGCCTTCGAATCAGAAGTGCCGAGTTTGAGCTCTGACCATGTGAGATCGAGCAATGCGTTAGCAGCTTCCAACCCGAGCTGAGCCACCGTCAAGGGCTCGAGATCTCCTCAATCTTAAACAAAATGATCGAGGAAAGGTATACGATAGACAGGGGGGCGGAGGTGATTAAAATCTGTTAATACAAAAACAACATACCCACAGTAAGCATCATGGCTTTTAATGTATTCAATAATTTATTTTCAATAAATCCGCGCACCAGGACGTAAGTGACGTATTGAATTGGTAACCGTATCGTTTATATTTAAAAATATATGTCGATGCCCGTCGCACCTCTTATTGACAGATCTGGCAAAAAAAAAAAAACTAACCACGGTTCCTTTATAACATTGTCTTCTTAGAATAGCACTTAATGACTTTTGAGAAAGACTTAAGAAAATCCCAAACTTCATCTTAAATACAAAAGTAATAATTTTGTAGATCATCTACATTTTAATATAATTTGCCTTCTGTGGTTCAGAAGTTGAAGGATATTACTTATCATAACAGGAAAGATATATCGTGATGAAAGATAATAATTGACACCGTTCGAGATTGCAAAGCGAAAGGAATGCTTGAAAAACAATTGTTTTGGCTTTATAAGGCGCACGTAATATTTCGTGATTTAGATTATATTATTTTAAAAATGTCATCTACACTGACACCCCATTAATATGATCTATTTAGATACATAATATAATTTCTTCAAGTATAATTATTGGTTGATAAATACTGCCATTCAACGAAATCATATCCGTGATTACCTCTGATGAATTATTTTTTGTTCCTAAATGTTCGTCAACTAGGAACCCTTAATATTCAGCCTATTCGTTTATATTATATAAATATCACAAACCGCTTTATCTCTCGGTTTTATATATTGTTCTGTTGATACACTAAAATGAATTTAGTAAAATCTTACATGGAAATTAACAACAATAACAAGTAATTTATTTATGAAAAAGAAATATCTGGGACCTCTTTTTCGTATAGTGAAATACCAACTGACATCAATTTACCGCTTCACATCGAGTGTACCTAAATAGCCGCGTTGAAAGACTACGTACCACAAGAAAATTCAGATAATTTCCAATTTTATCCATTCCCTTCCTGACGGACTTTCAAAGTCGAACGAGGTGTTACTACAGACGACTTTGAAAGTGCTAGCTACTGCTTATTAAGCTCCCTGTGCCAAATTACTTCAGAGATTCGAACATCTAGAGAGATGCAAAAATATCTAAGCTATATAATTTGAATTAGTTTTTAAATTTCATTAGAGAAAGGATTTGTACATATAATTGTAAATACACACAATGAAAGATATTTTTTTTTTACAGATAGACAGGCACATATTAAATAATTATAGTATACACTAAATATTTGTAATAATTCATGGATATATATTAAGTAATAAACGTCTGTATTGTGTTCAACCAATTATAAAACGATAATCTAAAGGTAAACATTTCTGCGTACCCCATGTTGGAGCTAATTTTGTGAACTTTATACTGAACTAGTTTTCATTGCACAAATATAAAAGCGTTTATTGCAGGTACACTCACATGTTGATTCAACAAGACGTAATAATTAAATACGAACTGTATAATTATAAGTTTTGTGTCCCCTTTTACGACTAGGAGGAGATAAAAAATGCATAACGCACTACCCGCGCGCGCATGCGCGTGGGTAGATAATGCAGGGCGGAAATCTACTAAAAAAATCACTTTGAGAAAAGTCACTTTGCTTTGGACCTATGTCGTGACCTCTCGTGACTCCCTATGCCGAGGACATCCGAGCGGATCACCCGTAGGAGAGTCACGCGCCGACGGCATCTGTATGTCTATCGGTCGCATCAGATGAGCCCTATGACTGAATCCTTAAGGGAATCATCTCGGTATAAGAAGTCACTGAGACTCGGGTTGGGTCCATTTTTGATGGGGGAGCGTCCCGATAATATAGATGATGACCTTTTTAGGTCTTGATGATTGTAAGGGGCTGATCCTTAAGCCTTAGACATTAGTTTGGCTGACTTCAGTAAGGCTTTCGACCTCGGATGTGAGAACGTCAGGCGGATCTACTAGTATATTCCATGGCCTGCTGGTGAAATGTAAAGGGGCGGCGCCACATAGAAAACTGCTGAACAGAGAAGTACGTTAGGGTGGGATTTGTGCGCTGTGAAGAAATTATGTTACTTAAAGGCAGCTAATAAAAATCTTACATTTTTAACTGATTTTAAAAACGGGGAAAGCTATTCTGTATGTATTTTTGTTTTGTTCACAAACAATTTCTGTCAATTGTGAACCAGTTTAGAATTTTGTTTGTTAAAAAAGATATACTTTTGACGTGACAACGTCTTATAAATTGGTTTGCCGGGTGACACTTCAAGAAACTGCGTTACGCTCCGCTCACGTTATGCGCTCACAATGAGAGCGAGTGAGAGGCACGCGTCCCTTCCACTCGGGCATGGTTAGCCCGCCTAAGAGCGAGAGAGACAGACATAAAAAGTGAAAGGCACGCGTCCCTTCCACTCAGATAGGAACAAGTTAAGTTGTAGTAAACGCTGTTTCATTGTACGCAAATGTATTGCAAGTTATTGTATGTATATTTGTATATAAATACGTATGTATGTGTAAAGGTAAAAATAAAATTTTGTTAATATGAAATTCAGTGCGAGATTCTTTGTATATTAATGTTTTAAATATAATTCTTTGTATAAATAAATGTTTTAAATTGTTACTATTATTTCATCCTTCTTCCTATATACGAATGAATATTCACATTAAAATGATTTTACCACTCAAAGTCGTTGTCACGTAAAACTTTCGCCCGTATACCGACTTTACAGGCAACCAATTTTTTGATATGGTCTCATAGTCACCAAGTTCACCAGGATCCGATGATGAAATCTCAGGAAAATAGAATGATACCCTCAAATATTATAGGCACGTTTAGTTTGTTATCACTACCATTAACGCCAAGGGAGGACTAAGATCAGTATCGAGTTCTGTACTGGAATAAAAAAGGAACGAGGCCCGAATCCGGCAGTTTAACCGTGATGAACATCGAGAATATTATAGGCACATATGGTGCGTTTAATACTATTTTTTTAAGTTATTCTAGCGTTTGCGTCTGGGAGTCATCATCTCACATTGAATTAGGGGATAATACTGCGATTTATCGACGAAAACTATACTCTTACCAGCTTTTAGAAAAACCTATATATATATAGAATTAAAATTATTTATTATTCTAACTACATATTTTCATTCACTTGTATAATTCCAACGTGACAATCTTATCAGGAACGCATCGGAACTCTTTCGTGATAACAGTGAAAAAGGGAGAATTAATTCAATGTGGAAGTCACTGAAAATGTGATATGCACGAATTTTTTTTTATTATAAATAACAAAACAAGACAATAAATTCGAGTTCAGAAAACTATTTTTCAATGTGCTCCGTACAAAAAGAAATACCTGGCAAATTTTATTAATCAATATTTAATCAACATGCAAAGTAGCTAAATAAATTATAAAGTTATACATAAATCAAATTTTAATTCACATAATATTTTTAAACGCAGAAAAATTAGACGAGTCAAATCTAGGAAAGAAAAACGTTAAAAACGCAAAACGTGATGTAAATCTAAGATTTTAGTATGTTATTTGGACCCATTAGAGAAGAGTGAAACTATATTTTGCAAGCAAAAAAGTTGTGATATTTGCTTTATACATGAAAAACTTTAAAATTTTCGGATTGATTTTTAATTTTGTGCTCTATCTCACAACTCACATTTTTATTAATATTTTACAACGTCATTTTTAAAGTGCAATTAAATTTACGACAATTTGAGCTCACCCACAGCTCTGTATGTCTAATAGCTTACGAGATACAATACTTTAAAATTGGCATTTTATAAATCCTAGTAATCCTAAATCGACTGACATCTAGTGTGAAGAATGCATACTTTCAGAAAAATAACAAACGTGGATTGGACTGTCTATTTTCCTCTACATCTTCTAATCACGGAGAGCTGTCTTTTGCCCCTGGGTTAATATTATTTGTACACGCCTTCTTTGGTTGTGACACCACTTCTACTCTTCTCTGGCATGGAAAGATGAAGATATTGGACGTCTTCCAAAAACACCCCCAAAATAATAGATGTGGCTACCATATTCCTGCAAGCCACTCATGAAAAATATCTTCTGCTGGAAATAAACTCCTTGTGGCAGGTTTTTTTTTTGTGAAGCCAATGAAGCCAACCATGGGCTGACTTAATCAAGATATTAATGAGATTGCACCTAATTCAACTATTCACTATACACAAAAGTGTCATTGGAAAAAATGAGGTCACCATAATAGGAACCCACCATATGTTATTGATCGTCGACATTCCGCGTCGACGGCGACAGGTGAGTGGCGTACGCCCGCTTTTTAAGGTTCCGTATTTTCAAATGCAAAAGCTGAACTCTTATAGGATCACTCGTGTGTCTATCTGTGTATCTGTCGGTCCGTCTGTCACAGCCAATTTGTATGAACCTATTAGAAATTATATTTTTCAAAAGTATAAGTCTATTCTGTTCATGATTTAAAACGTTGGCTTGCATATCCTATGAAACGTAGATATCCGAAGATATCAATCCTTCATTTTATTAAAAAAAATTCTATTCATTTGCTAAATAATTTAAACAATCATATTTAATATTTCATGTGTAATTGTAGAAAAAATAAGTTTTTTGTTTTACTGAATGTGAAATTGTTTTTAAGAAAGTTACTAATGTCGAATGTAACTTCACAGGAAAAATACTCACTTTTTATACGGTATTACGATTGTTGATAAGGAATTTGGAATTTTTATTGTTAAATCACAAGAATTATTAAAATATTTAATGTAAACCTAATATGTTTTAATTTTAGATTATTAAGTCAAATGTTCAATTGGCATATTCAATTAATCTTTCAAATTTGTTTGGTCGACATGTGTATTTATTTTTATCCATAATGATAAAATCGTACATTTAACGTTACTTCAAATAGAAATATGAAAACATTTGTAGTTTCTACCAATGCTTCTTGGTGATTTTTTTGCATCTTCTGAAGAAAATTTTGAGACGTATATGCGCCATCTATTGATTTTTCTGTGTACTATAAACCGCTTCAACTCTTATAAAGACTGGCTCGCCGACGTCCGCCACGGTCAACGTCCACTCACTTCACGCCCCATACGACCGCGACGCAAATAATTAAAGTTTTCGCATAGAATTTTTACTAGGACATAGTTATTATACCTTCTCGAAAATTAGATAAAATCTTCCAACTTTATACAAAATAAAAACATTGAAAAATATGTTCAGTAATAAAAATAGAAAAGTGTCAGAGAAGTATACCTTCAAATATTTTGTTCAATTACAGATAAATAAAAGCATGTTTCATGTTTTTGTTCGTATTTACATTCTATTTATTTCTTAAAAAATAATTTACAATAATAATTATTAAGGAAGGGAGGTTATATGTAGATATGTTATGTTCACGAAAGCCATTAAAATAAAGTCCTCAAGGCAACTTATCTCCTTAACACTTTTGAAATATACATCGTCTAGTAAAATCTTCATTTAAAAATTGTGAAAGTCCATTCCTAGTGTTGTTTCAGAGATTAATGTTTTCAAACAGACAGACTGAATACTAATTACTCCCTGTACATTGCCCCAATTAGTCTTTCGTGAAAATATATGCACTATACAGATAGTAATGCGACAGTCCTGTTGTATGTCTAGATAATTAATTAATATTATACCGGAAAAATCTAAGAATTTATCCACAAATATATATTTGGACCAGATGGTTATTAGTATGCCTTACAAAAAATATATAAGGTCGGACAAAAAGTTTGTTTTTGTATTTAATATATAAATTCAAAATAATTATTCATCGTATTATATTCACATTTAATTATATATGACACTGCTTTAGAAGACCTAATACGATTGCTTTAGAAAATTTCGTACTACTGAACAAAATACCGCTACAAGTAGTTTTAACAGTCCTCTCTTGATGTTAATCGGTGACCGGCGGTAAAGCTCATAATGAATAATGCCCTTCCAATCCCACCATACACATAGAATCAACTTATTGTGAGTTCGTCGTACATTTCTCATCACTAAACGATTCGGTTTTATTACGATTCAATAGAGAATCGCAAAAGAGTACATGATTCATTAGATTTCTTTCAGTGAGCTCGTGCGCAACTTAAATATCGAACTTTTTTGTATTACCAACTTTTTTCAAATGGTTAAAAACTGCTTTGTGGTCAATTCCCAATTTTTCAACTATGTTTTAAGAGCTAATATGCTGATTTTGCTTTACTTTTTCCATAATAACATCGATTTTATCCGTAATAGGTCGACTAGAGCGAGGTTCAACTTTGACATCAAAATTACGGAATGAAAAATTTTGAACCAGTTTTACGCTACTCTTACCTACACCATAAACGTCACAATTTTTTTTTGGCGGCTTTTTTCCTCTTTTGTATTAAAACTTCAAAATGCATCGAACTTCTACGTTAGATTCACTCGTGTTGGTGGACAGAAAAACAATAAAAAAAGAGCGGGACACCGTTGTACTTTTTTTTTAATGTCGTATATTTTATAGTACCAAAACTAGTCAGATACAAACAGCACAACCAATTTCACTGCAACTTTTCACTCATAAAATACGAAAAAACTTTTTCCATGGCCTAATATAATGAAAGGATAGACAGACTTATTATAGACAAGATTAAATTAATAAAGTTCAGGAACACAACATTGCGTTATGTATTTTTTTTACGGATATAACGTTTTTACGAATTTCGTGTAATACTAGAAGATATGGCAAGTGTACTGTAACCAGTGACTTTGTTACTTTTTTTAATCTCTTTAACTATAACAGAAATTATCTATTTATAATAAAGATAAACGGTAGGTGCTATGAACAATAAATCAATTAGAATTACACTAGACAGACAGAAACTGAAATACTAAGTAGTTTTACAAACGCCTAGCTATTTGCTATAGCAAATTGTGTCATGTATGAAACAAATGATAAGAAGGAATTAAAATCTACAATGGGACCAAGATCCAAATCGAGTGTGGGACTGAAATTAAAAATTTGAATCGGAATAAGGAGAAGTACCAAAATCAGATTTGAGAGCAGGACTGGAATCACGATCTACTTAAATGAAAACCAAATTTGGAATCATAAACAAGACTGTGACCGAAATTGAAAGTGAAACAAACAATTGGCATTGAGAGCAGGATCCCAATTTGAATCAAATATGGGATAGTGATTGCGAACATAATTAGTCACTATACATATTTGAGAGCATAATAGTGGTAAACGAAAATTATTATTTGACAGTTTTTTTTATAGTGTTTAGGGCTTCTTGAATGATTTAAAGTAATGTAAAAGAGTTACTTTAGTTTGGTAATATTTTTATATCTTAGGCGAGTTCGATGTATAACGAAATGCAACAAGGGATAATATGAAAAGTATTTAATTATATATTCAAGCAAATTTAAGTACAAGTGTATGTTTAAGTACACGCGTAGGAACGTGTACCATTTGGCGTAATTGGAGAAGGTTGTAAGAGAAGAAGGGTTAAAATTCCGAAGTCCTAAGTAAAACCTGAAATAAACTATTATCGCCAAATATAGCTTTACGGTGGGGTGACATACAACAATTTTCCAACTTTGCAATTTGAATTGCATCCTTTTATATCCGTGTTCCAAACAAATGTTACGGCTTCGAAATTGAATTTTGTATAATTAACTCAATAACCTCGGCTTCTATATAGCCAAAATCTATATCAATCACTTCAAAACAAATTATTCCATAATGGTGCAATAATATCGAATCCTATGAACTTTATTTATCTTCTATTTTCGTCTTCTTCGTGAATTGTTATTTCCGATAGGCTCTAAGAAAATATCTTTTGAAAATTTTTGTCTTCGACCCAAAAGATACGAAAACAAAGTACATATTTTTCATCTATTACAATACTCATCTATTATGCAAAGACTTGATGTATAAAGCTTGTAAATGAATTATAATTACGGTTCATTTTAGAGCTATCTCTAAAGCTTCATTTTAAATCTTGATGATGTATTTGTAAATTCTTGATAAACTAATAAATATTGCAATTTATGGACGTTTTATACCTAGCCATCTCCGATGGTCCTTAGAATTGCAGATAACTGTTAAAATACAAACATAAATTTAAGTACTGAACATAGTTTGTATGAACGTATAGACAACAGACCAATATACACTAACCACGTATTTAAACATTTTCGTATTAATAATACAAATCAATGTTTAATATACGAATTCGTTGTTGAAATCTCAATTAATCATTTGATTTTCATTCACTTGCGACTGAAATAACGATATTCTGAGCCTTCGCATGCGTTCGGCTATTTTCAGTTGCGAAATGCAATTTTGAATGCGTTGCAAAATTGTTGACGTCATTTTAGTTAAAAACAGTGGACATTGCTCCCTGCGACCTGATTTCCGCTCCATCGCTGAATCATGAACTTTTGACGCGTATTAGTGAAGTGCTCTATTGTATCGTTCGAATTATACGTGGGAGTCGAGGAAGTGAGTCGATGAACAACGCGATAGAGAAGGGAAAAATATATACTCTCGATGTGAAATTTCTTTCTCAACTGGGGAACTATGTAAAATATGTGAAATATAATAGTATATAGGAAGGGCCATACGTCCGGGATATGCTATGAATTGTAATTTAAATTGGTAGCGTCAAAAAACCTTTCTGGTCTAGGCCTGTAATGTCTCTTCGTGACTCAAATTAGCTTTTCATTTATTTTTTCAATCCCTTCCAAAGTTAATTCACAAATGGTTGCACCATGTAGTTTCTACGCATTTCAATATTCTCTCCCTAATCCTACTAAAACAGGGCAATAAAATTTTAGACTTTTGTTGGGTTCCGTACCTCTAAGTTAAACAACGGCACCCTTATAGGATCGCTTGTGTGTTAGCCGAGTTGGACAAAAAAATCCAAATATCGATTCATTATCGAACATGTAAGCCTCGAATGCAATTATAATATCGATATCATACTGAATAACACATCATTAAATGCAACAACGAAATCGCTTAGGTTAACGGAAATTGTCGTTGCGGGCGTCGATGGTGGGTAATTGCAGTTGCACCCGAACAGTGTTAAAGTAACAACCTGCGAAAATGCGTCTGCGCATCGTGTACTGGTCTTGGGCAATCTTTATAGTTTTCTTCATGGGCAGTGTCGCCGGCACAAAGAAAGTGAGGTAAGAGATCTATTTTCAAATTTTTTTCATTACGCACTAGCGACGTTCTACGGTCTCGCTCGTTTGATATACAAAGACGCGTACGCATATTCGCCATATGTTGAAGGTTTAGAATAATTAATAGTATTTAGCTTGTACAAAGGCTTATGTGCCCCCTTATGTGTGCGTTAGTGGCAAATATATAGAAAAAATAGCGAATTACGAGCATAAAAAGTTTTCGGTATATGTAGGTATATAAGCGCATACCTAACCTATTAAATTTATATACAGAGCTGAAACTGCATTGTTATATACAGATTTTATTTTTAATTTAACTGCATTGGATTATTTAGACTTTATATACCATCAAGCAAAATAATTGTTATAGTTACACGAGTTTAAGTTATATCGCATCTTTTTAAGATGGATAAGTCTGAATAATTATTCCATTTTTTCAAGTTTTTATTTTAAATCTATCCATTTTCTTTGCCTTTTTAATCGGTTTCTATATTTCGTACACGCATTTTTATTTTTCCATCCATTTCTATATCAATTTCCGCGTATCTGCCTGGATTAAAATTAATATAAATTTGAAAGCAATGCGACAATTTTTCATTCCTTATTGAGTACTGGCAACCACTTATAAGTTTGTATAAATATATTTAGATATTTGATGATAAACCACAGTTTTATTGGTGTCCCGACACCGCAGTTAGATCCTTTCTTGTACGAAAAATCTCTTCAACGATGAATATCATTAATTTATAGCTTTATATACGCTTTTTGATTTTGTTACAAAACGTAGTTTTGATCATGCCCCGACGCTGCAATCGGGGTCGTTCTCATACCAGAGGACACGTTGACAGTCAATAATGTAAACTCAAAATCTCATTTAATTTCAATTTTACATTTAATTTGAATAAAGAAGATCGTTATCTGATTTTAATAAATAAAACTGTCTCTTTATCTGGAATCTCTTTAGCGATTAACAACCTCGATTTGAGGCTTTTTGTGACACGGCGGAGTCAGGTAATTCTTAATATAATCTATCGGGCAATGAATTTAGTTTAGAATTTTATATTGAATACTAGCTTACCGCCCGCGGCTTCACCCGCGTGTACATAAAACCTTCATTTTCACCTTCGCCTTTTATATTCATCGATATTGCTATCAATCGTAATCCTGCTCTCAATTCTGATCCCGATAGTGCCCTTGATTACGATATCGCTCACGCTCTCGATTCTAATCCTAGTCAGACACTCAATTTCGACCTCGGTCTAGTTCTCAATTAAGATTTCGGTTCCAGCTTCCCATTTTAATCCTCATCCCGCTTTTAATTTCGAAACCACTACCGGCAGTTCCCTTTTTCGTAGTAGAAATACGTCTGAGGCCGGGGAAATGTCGAGTCTTTTTACTCAGGAAGTGTAGTTTTATATTAGTTAAAGCTTTCATTTAAAATCGGTTCAGTAAGTCAGTTCAATAAGACAAATACTCGTAGAAGTAGGAAGGATAAAAATTAGTTTCTTTTTTTTTCAAGAACATTTTCGTTCATGTATACCACATATTGAAATTTCATAGTTATCAAATGAATAATTTAGGACATAAAGAAAACAGAACAACAATTTTTGCACATTAAAAAATATAATGTATTATAAAAATACATTATAATATATATGAATTCAATTTTCAAGGATATAAAAGGGGTATTCCGTATATCGCCTTGGAGATTGAATTTACAAAATATCCTTTTAATTTCCACATAATGCAAAGAAATTTTAGTAATTTTTAATATTTCGTGATTAATCAGTGAGTGAAAAGAAGAAAAGCTCGCCATCGCCGCATCGTGCTACAACTGCGTTTTACTACAATTCTGCAACGCAATCTGTATATACATATATAACGAAGTACCTTTTTTTTGGGACTCCGTCACGTAAAAACTTGTGATTATATCAATGCTGGACTTTGACCATTCGATGCGGAATTGCTCGTAGGTGATTATAGGCCAGTTATAATATAAACATGTAAAAGTATATTGGTATAGTTGTTTGTTGTAAAGTATATTGGTATAGTTGACGGCTGGACGGATTGTATAATCAAATTTTGCATAGAGGTAGATATATTATGTTCTCAAATAGGGTATAAGATTAATGCAATATGATTATATTATATTATACATACAACGACATTACATTTTATTTAAAAAATGTATAAATACCAGTAATAAAGGTATTTATACATTTCACTGTTGTTTCTATGTCTGTTCCTATACAAATCGTAATTTGCTATTACTACTATTAATGCCCAAGAGAGAGAGACCAAGACCGGTATCGAGACAGGCATTGAAATCGAGAGCGGTACGGGGAATGGACCCGACAGTGGAACCAGACTAATAATAAGTAATTTAATAAGTAATTTTTGTAATAAAAGAAATTTATAATTGCTTTAGTAAGTTTTAGTCGTCATTTTTTGGTTTTTCTTCACCTCGAGAAGCGAATTTTCAGTTTTTTGTTTCTGTGAATAAATGAGAATTAATTGTCAAACCTTAATAGATTAATTCAAACTGTATATTAAACTGTAATTAAAAAATATGCCTTTTAATCGAGATTCAGATCACAAACAAGATCCATTTATAAAAAAAATATAATTTAACAGCAATACCTACATGCGTTTACAGTATAAGAGTATGTTTTCCTTTGGGAAAATTTGATCGAAATCGAATTGAGGGCGAAAAGCAGAATTGGAACCGGAATCGATCGGTCGACAAAAGACGTAAAAGTTAGTAATAAACACAACACATTTTTCGCCCATAGTGAAAGTAGGAATCGTAAAATTATAATGAAATATAAATAGCACCAGCATTCTGTTACACGACAGTGGTTTTATCGTAAGTTTAGTATTTATTATTCGATATTAATTTTGACAAATTGTCATCAATGTTATCTTCTATCCAAAATTTTACAAAACAGTTAATAAATTTTGACGTCAGGAATGACGACTCAACTGCACTATAAGGCACGGCGTGAGTAGCTGATCTTTTGATTCGTAGGCATCTTCTTGCCTACACTACTAGTACGGATTATTTTTTACTCAACACAGCTTCCTGCGACATCTTGCTGTAGCTATCTTTATGTGTGAATATTATATTCATTGCATAGGTTAGTGGCCATTTTGTCCGATTACGAAGCAGCACAGAAAGGATAATGTAGTTAACGATTTGTAATAGTACTAGCTGGCCCGGCAGGGGTTGTTCTGCCATTTCTTGTGGATGGCTTGCCTATCTAATTAAGGCTCGCAGCTCCGGCAACATGGACATAGAATGAATTTATTCATCTCTTAGCGATCGATATTAATGTCAATCCCGGTCTCGTTCACAATTTCGGTCCCGGCCCCGCTTTCGATTCTGGTCCTGGTCCCGTTCTCGATGCTGTTCCGCGTTCCCTTTTGAATTCTGATTCCGCTGCCAGTCACGGTTCCGACTTTGACGAAGCCGGGGGCAAATAATCCCTTCATCTTTTGTATTTCAATTCCGATCAAGTTCTTGACTCTGACCCCTGTCGCGTTCTCAATCTTGACCCCGGTCTCGTTTTTAATTTCGATCCCTGTCCTGACTCTCGATTTCGCTCTTCATTCCGTTTTCAATTCCGATACTGCTACCGATTTAAGCCTACATATCTTTACACTATAGTAATAAATTTAATTTTAATGTAATACGATTTGGTAAATAATATATTTGTCAATCTGTATTGTGCCAATCTAGGGCAGAGTTCTAGGAAAATTTAAATTTGTGTTTTTATGTATTTTTTAATGGTATACAAGTAAAAAGAAAAATTGAATAAATTAAAAAGAAAGATTTATTTCTTGGCAACTACGCCACCTAAATGGATAAAAACTATCCTATCTCTTAAGTTGGATCAAATTACGCCTAAATTTTAACTTTCATGAATATCGGTTGAGTTGTTTTAGAATTCATCGTGGACAAACTTCGTGACACTGGATTTTATATGTAAATAAAGATGTGTAGAACTTAGTTTAAAAAATACTGCATTCATTTAAAAAATAAGGTTTCGATTCTGTAATTTTTATTTGAGATGAAAGACATAATATGATATCATCAACAAACTTGATACATAAAAGTATTTTTATGAAGAAGGCTTTTATATTATATCTACTAGTATGTTTCTTTTACTACGTCCGCATCTATGCACTGTTGAATGAAACCACTTCAGCGATTTCAAAAATTCATATAAAGCTCCATTATTCCTGATTAATGTATAATATATTCTATATAAAAATGTAGAGTATACGCATTATTACCGGAGGTATCCGTTACCCGATAGCGGTGTCCTAATTGATTGCGGGACGGGAGGTCAGAATCGAGAATCGAAATTGAGGGATAGGAAATCGGGAAATTACCAGTAGAAAGTACGGATCCGAGGTAGAAATACAATAGTCGATTGACATGTTAACATGATTAACATATTAGTAAACACGCATTTGTATTTCTAATATCCAATTTCTGACTCTGAATATATATTTTTGGAGTATTCATAATTATTTCTTACGTATATTAAATGCTGGCTTTTCGCCCGCAGCTACGCCCGTTTGAATATACAATGTTATTCCTTTATTTTTAATTGTTCGATCTTGCTGTTAATTCCTATCCTGTTGCCGATTTTAGATCAGATCTAAGAACTGTTCCTAATTTCAATCCCAGTCACCCTTTTGATTCGAATCCAGGTCCCACCTCAATTTAAATTTAGGTCACGTTCTCAATTTTGGATTCGGCCCTCCTATCGATTCTGCTTCCCCCGTCTCGCTTTTTAATTTCGGTAACGCCACCCGTCATGGTTCTGATTTGTACGAAGCCGGGGCAAATGTTAGTATCAGAATAAAATATGTATATGAAATTTTCTCTGACTGATTTTTAGAGTCAGTATAGTAGTTTGGTTCAATAGTATAAGTACGCGGACAAAGTCGGGGATATATGCTAGTAGATATATTAAAAACACGTACGTAAGCAAATGAAATAAAGTGTCGAAATTTCAATCAATGGACTGACTACTTTTCGAGTCTCGCGGCGACAAACTACGGAAGTTGAATATTTACGTGTATAAAGATTTACTTAAACTTATTTCTAAGAGATAATAGAGGATTAGCTTACAAAGCGCCCGAACGGTTCGCAAAATTCTTTGAACAGCCACAGGATCATATTTTTCCTACGATTTCGTTCCAACTTGGATGTGCTGTGTTTTATTTTAGAAAACAAAAAGTAAGTCAATCTCTTGGTTGTGAATGAATGTCGAATAAAATCAAATGGACGAAAGCAATAAAGCGTTTGTGTGAACGGTTTTATATTCATTTTGATTAGATTTTTTATTTTGCATGTATTTTGTTTAGCATGAAATTTTATATTTCCATAAAGAGATTGATATAAAATTCATTTAACGTTTCAAAAATTAATCGTAATACAAAAGTTATGGTGAAATTAAGTAGATCAGTAAAAATATCTAACAAAGAAAGTATTAATAAGTAAATTGTTTTAAATATGAATTAATCGTTGTCATGAACCAGGCACTATTTCTATAAGCCGGCCGGATATCCTATTGATATAAAAGTACGATAACCCGCCGTTGCGCCGCAATTATTATTTTTAACCGACTTCAAAATTAAAAGGAGGAGGTTTTCAATTCGACTATATTTTTTTTTGTTTGTTACCTCAGAACTTTCCACTGGGTAAACCGATTTTAATAATTTTTTTTCATTCCGATTACTGTCACGCTTAGTTCTAATTTTGACTGCACACTCGATTTTGATCTTGGTCCCATTTTTAATTTCGATCCCGGTCTCAGACTTTCATTTTTATTTTTCGTCCAGCTGGCAATTTCGATTCTCGATCACATACGGTTCTAATTTGAATGAAGACATAGCAAATACTAAGACACAATAACATTTTAGCTATATTACTATAATTACTTCTGAGTCAAAGAATTTTTAAAATATTTAGGTACAAAAATATGAAAATGAAGCTAAGAAAGCTTCTCGTTCGCGCGTGCAACATATAACTAGTTTCGTAGTAACTAAATAAATGGTTTAGGTACATGTAAAAAATGGACAAAATACGCGTTGCGGTTTCGATTTTCTATGCAATATTTCATTCTCTGTTTTACCCTTCTCTTCGGGGGTAAACAGAAATGTATGTATTTTTTTTTTCTTTTTTCTGTCAGTTACTAAAACTTTAAGTTGCTTCAACGTTTCGATTTTCCATACAACATTTCAGCATTTCACCATTTTCACCACTTCAGAGGTTGAATTTCTACAAATCCTTTCTTAGTGCTCGTCTACTTTATAACAGAAATCTTTCTACAACATTTCAAGTCTCTAGATCCAGTAGTTTGGGCTGTGTTTTGAAATATCAGTTAGTCAGTTTATTCTTTTACATGCAAAAATATGACTTGTTTTAAAACGTTTTATGAAACAGTATGTGGCAATGTGTTGTAGTATAAGGTTTTACACCCTACCATAAAAGTGTACCCTTCTACAATCTTTTATTTTAGATTGGCTACCTTCGATTTTAAGCCCTTCCCGGTATCCCAGTGCGGATTAGGGCTGATAATGAGGTTCATTTCAGTGCGATGTCACTGAAAGTGTGTTTTTGTTTGATTCAGGTTAAAATGAATTAGACAGTTAATTCGCCCGTAGTCAAAATCAAGCCGACACTCCCTGGTTTGAAGGTTTGCTCTTAACCAATGAATCACCATCGCTCCACTCAAGTGACAGAAAAACAACATATAATAATGGAATAATCTATACATATATAATGAAAATAGGTTGTATTTGTTCGTCAATCACGTAAAACTACTAAACGTATAGACACGGACTGGGACCATTCGATGCGGAATGATTTGTTGATGGTTCTAGGCTACTCATTTTTCGAATTCCGTAAATCCTTCGCCATTTTATTTATAAATAAAAATTACTCAGCAAAGCGGGCGGGACAGCTAGTATTTAATAATATATAAAAGTAAATTACTGTCCCTTTATCTATTTGTTTGTGCTGTTTTAATGTAAACACTACTGCGTTCATAATTTTCAAACTTATTCACAGGCTGGCAGAAAAGATAATGTGACCATGATGATAAATGACATGAACGTTTTACACCTCTGACTAAAACATGCTCTGTCAAATATAGTAAAAGCAAATGTAATCTATTTGTTGGTATGTCGTATTTTTCCCATGAAAAAAGCCACTAAATCGAATTTAATTTTGCACGCGATGTGTATAGTCTGTCGTAGTGATACCGCTAAAAATTTTTTTTCGCTTTACAAATTTTGCTGCCCTAGAAAATCTGCCGCCCTGCGCACTAGCCCCAACTGCCCCTAGTGTAAATCCAGCGCTGTCCATGATGTAATCTTTGCTGAAACTCCAAAAGATCTAGGACATATGATACACTTTCTAAATATAGAAAGCTCTAAAGTGGAACTTGAATTGGACATCAGCAAGACAAAAATCATGTGTAATAGCCACAAAAAATTATCTCTCTGAATGGAACAACTGTAGAATACGTGGCCAGCTACACATACTTGGGAAAACAGGCGTTATTCTCTAAAACAAATCCCGAATAAGAAGTCACAAGAAGAGCAAACATAACCTGGACCTTGAAAGAAATTGTCAAAGGAAATTATAGCATTTCGGTGAAAAAAGCTGTAACTGATACATGTCTGCTACTATATCTGACTTACGACTCACAAACATGTTCATTTACCAGAAAAATTAAAGACAAGATCAGATCCACATAGCGAATGATGGAAAGGAGCATACTGAGGATTCGTAGAGTGGACAAAGGGAGACATACTAAAATTAGGGTCAAAACCTAAGGTACCGATGCTCTTCCACTCACTCTTAAACTAAAGTGGAAGTGGGTTGGCCACATTGCCCGTATGTCAGATGATAGGTAGACGAAACGAACCACGTCTTGTAGAGGGCCAGACGGAAAAAAAAAGCATCGACAGACCCTACGCGCGATGGTCCGACGACATAAAGGGCGTCGCTGGCAACTGGCTGGTAGAGGGAATCTACAGAGAAAAGTGGGCGGAAACGGGGGAGGCCTTCACTCAAAAAGGGCTCCATAGTGATAGTTTCTAAGAAGTTTGTATTTTACTTTTACATGGATTAAAAGGTTTATTATTATTATGTATGTATGTCTCTTTCGTTCTCTTTCTAAAATATGAACCACATACGAAAACCAGATAGTGTTCACTTGTATTTCAAATTAGAAAATAGATAAAAATTTACGATTATAATAACATATTATAACATTTTGAGACCGAAACTGGTCTTAAGATTGAAAACACAGGTAATGAACAGGAACTCTATTGGGCATATAGGGATTGACACCAAAACTTAACTAGGATTTATACCGAAATCAAAAATGAAAATGGAACCGGCATCAACAGTGAGAGCAGTACTGAAGTCATAGCTTAAATTGGAACTGAGATGGAAATCGAAAACCAAGTCAAGTGTGGTCATTAAAATTTTAGAGTGGAAATGTAATTAAGACCAATGACACAATCGAGATCGAAATTGAATCGTGTCGCTACTAGCGAAATCTAGAGCAAAACCAAAATCGCAACCCATAGCGGACTGGTATCGGAACCGAACGTGGGACTAGGATGGAAATGTAAAGTAAAACCAGAATCGGAATTACGAGCGGACCGTGAGATAGCAGCCAAGAGCAAAAGTGAGAGCGACAGCAACCATAAATAAAATTAGTATCCGATTTTAAAGTAGGAACCGAGACTGCACTGTTCTATGCAGATGCCTGAATTTCAACATAGTTAAAGTAAGCAGTCACCCATACACGGCTGTGAAGTTTCAAAAGTATATTTTTTTATTTCGTTAGAGTTAATATTGGGCTATTACATGAGCCAAGTCTTTAAAAAATCAAGAACTGAGCAAACTAGCTAGTTAATAAGCTATTGCATAGCTTTTATCGCGGGCTTTAAGCGCGGCGACCGAATCAAGAAATTATGTAACGAAAATAAAACCTAACACCCCCCACTCCGCCTACCATGTAGCTCGACCGAGCGTTCGCTTAACGTATATGTATATGGTACGACTGTACGAAGCTCGCACGGATCGAGACGAGCTGCTCCGAAATCGTAGGAATACGTAAGCAGCTGTTTGAGAAAGTATATAGATGCATAGGTATCTATCATATCTTTATAATGCCACACTCACCGCATGTACCCCGTAAGTATACATGGTATATATGTATACATAGTGTACCTATGTACAACAGTGAATAGCAGTTGCTGGTGAATAGCTATACGTAAAATTGTGTAAAGTATTTTAAATATGAAAAACAAAGTGCATTCATTAATGAAGAAAGTGATGAAAACTTGAATTAATATCAAAGAAAAAATAATTGTATAAATAAATAAATAATTATCATACTCAATATTATAAATGTGAATGTAAGTTTGTTTGTTACGCTTTCACGCCAAAACTACTCAACCAGTTATCATGGAACTTTGTACATATACTCTAAAGGTATTAGAAGTAACATAGATACTTTTGCCAAAAAAAAAAAAAAATATACTTTCGTAATCCATCTATCCCTACAAATTATAGTTTATAATACCTATAATGTATACTAGTAAGATCATCATAAAAATACTTAGTTCCAATTTACATAAATTACACAATATAATTGTTCGAACATTTGTAACTGGAGAATAGCTGGACCGATTTTCATTTTAATTTGTTGGATTTGTCTCCGTCCCAAATAGCAAAATAATAGAAAAACATTGAAAATTGAAAAATAAAACGCTTTCTTAATCATCATTATCACGATTTTCCATCATCACGCGGGTGAAACCGCGGGGCGCAGCTAGTAATTACACAAGTTGATAAAAAATGCTATGCAATAGTTTTACCGCGGCAGTCTCCGAGTGCCACACTTTTTTTTTTATTAATATCGTTTTTTAAAATATTGTCCGTTGAGATCAATACATCGTTACATTCGACGGAACCACTGAGAGAATACTTTGCCCACTCGCACTTAGAGGTCGCTATATGCAGCCACTGCTCCGTCGGAGTCAGTAAACCACTTTCCTCGTAGTTTTGCATTCATTTTAGGAAGTAAATAAAAAATCGTATAGTGTGAGGTCGGGGTTCTAAGACGGGTGACGTCCCAAAATAGTTAGTTGTTTGTCTGGCGATATGTGGTGAGGCATTCTTGAGGTAATTTTTCTCGAAATTTATCCATAACAGAAGGCTGCGGTAACTGTTTTTAACCGACTTCAAAATTGAAAAAGAGGATGTCGTCAATTCGACTGTATTTTCTTTTATGTTTGTTACCTCAGAACTTTCGATTGGGTAAACCGATTTTATATATTTTATTTTTATTTGAAAGCTGGTGCTTTCTGTGTGGTCTCATTTCAATTTAGTTTAGTTTTGACAATGGCATCCATGAGAAAATCATATAAATCTTAAATTTGAATTAAGTATGTGCGCGACAAATGGACGAATAACTCAATATCACGAAAACCGATTTCGATGATACTTTTTTTATTAAAAAGGATGTACTTCAAGGGTAGTTTGATGAGAGTTTGCTTAGGCTTTGATTATGGAATTCATGACAGAGCTCTTCAATTCTTAGGAGCAAATTAACAATACTCGATTAAATCTTTTATAGGCTATCTGGATATTTGAGCCACCTATCGTAAACGTTGTTATGGTCAAGTAATTGTAGTAATCGAATATGATGATCAATGGAACTCCTTAACGGCTTACAGTAAAGATGCAGTCTATGACCAGCACTTTAGTAGATCAACCTATATTCAGACAAATTAGTTAGCGTACTTCAGATTCACAGAAAATCAAAAATAAACAAAAATTTTAACAAAAACCAACTTCAAAAAATGCTATACCAAATCAAATTAATATGCACTGAAAAGTAAAAAAATAATTGCGTATTCTTCTACAACTTAATAATCAACTTACTTTTGCTATTCATCAATATGTAGGTACGATCTATGTGTTTACCACGCAAGAAGATAAACAGCAATTATTGTTATTTTTGGAGTCGGTGTCAGTCAAGGAAACACTACAATATACCTAGCAATAGACGCCGACTCCAAAAATAACAATAATTGTAACTACATTATATTATCGTAATAATTTGATTGACTTTAAGTTGTCTAATATTTTTCATTTCATTTTGCTTAGGAGAACTCTAAAAAATATTTTGATCATCGTTTGTTATTCATAGGTACGTGTTGAGTTAAATTTTAAGTGAGTAGGTACCTACCTACCTTCTTGCGTGGTAAACCCATAGATTGTACCTACATATTGATGTGTAGAAAAAGTAAGTTGATTATTAAATTGTAGAAGAATCCGCAATTATTTTTTTACTTTTTAGTTCATATTAATTTGTTTTGGAATAGTATTTATTTGAAGTCGGTGTTTTTTTGTTTAAATTTTTATTTATTTATCTCCTAAAAATTTTATTGCATAATGATCTGTCATTCCGAAGAAAGAATCCACCATATTTTTTTCAACGCTTCGATCTCGTTTTACTTTAGTAGGCAATCTCTCGAAAAAATAAAAAAACACTCATCGAGCAGACTATCTTATGGTTTCGGTCTTGTAACAGTAAATTCACCTTTCGTCACCTGTAATTATATCGTATACAGCATTTGAGTTACTATCGGCAAATCTTTGCATCATTTTGCGGTACCGATTAACACGACGGAGTTTTTGAGCTTCTGATCAAATTACGAAATATCCACCGAGTACAAAGCTTCCTCATCGCTAAATGTCCGTAAAGGATTATTTTGTCTTAACTCCTACCGTAGCTCAAGCTCCGAATCTGCTGGTAGATCACTATTGCGTGAGTCTCTGTCATGAAGGGTATAGCACTGATCTTATTTCGTCGTCGTAAATCGTCCTGACGCAGATCGTCAGTCAGATTATGCAACTACGTTTGAACTCGTTAAACTAGTTACAAACAGCGGCAAATGATGGAGCCACAGCATTAAAAGCCAATCGAAATTTATTATAACTTTCTCGTTGGCTTAAATGGCAACGTAATTCATAGAAAATTATTGCAAATTCTTTCGCGTTAAATTCATGTTGTCGTTTACACAAATTCTTTTTGCGTCCAATTTATAAAAAAATGACAGATGAATGCATAATATAGAATAAGGTTGATAAAGACTTTCATTTTTTTAATTTTATTATGTTTTTTTTATTTTACAGTTTTTAAATGGCCATTTCTAAAAAATTTAAGTGTCTCCTACGTATATTATAAATATTTTTTTAATTCTATATCAAATGAAGGACTTCCAAATGTAATTTGCATATGTATATATACATATATATATATACATATATATAATTTTTTTTTCTCTATCATTATTCGAGTAAAACCAATAGTCTCGTGTTCGGTACTGTCATTCTGAAAAATCGGAATAAATCGTAAATCTAGATATCTATTAAACTGTGTATTGAAGAAAAATTTCAAGATAAAGGGATTGTTTTACTTAAACAGCATTTTCATTAGTAAATTAGAATAAAAATTGTTCATAATTTACTCATTGAAAAGGTTTTTCGAATATTTTTCATACATTACCTTTTGCAGTCAGATTTTTACCTATTATATATATTTTGATAAACAATTTTTAATTACAGCCCAGTAGATGACCCGACCATTACAAATAAGAAACTTAAAACCGAAGCAAAAGAAGATTCGATAAACAATAACCTGAATGCATATATTCACCCAGAACATATTCCTGAAATATTGCAATCTGACAAGAACGCCGCTCAATTGAACAATATAGCGCCAGACTCCTTAGCTTCTATTAAACGACTTAAGCGATCATCTGACTCATGGTTCACTTATATCGATTTCATTTCCAAAAGCCCTCAAGGAAAAGAAAAAGTATTCGATAATAAAGATGAAATAAAAGCAGAACAAAAATTGAATTTCGGAACAAATTTTAACATTTCCGGTGAAACTTTTATCCCTCTTGATGAAGGAAAACGTTTATATTTAGATATTTCGTTGAGGGAGGAGCAAACTGCTACAGATGACATTGGCATCCATGTAATAATTCCAGAAAACATTCCTCCGATCGAATTCAGTCTTTTAGAATGTTTAGAATTACATATGCTTTTGTTTGGTAAATTACAGAACAATTTAAACAATTTAAATGTTTTGTTGTCAAATAAGAAGTGCGAAGAAACAATAGGGGTAATTTTTAAGGAAATATTCAATAATGTTGTAAATGAATATCAAGAAAAGTGCAAAAATATAGAGCTTGTTTTGTTAAAAAGAGACGATCCTAAAGAGCCGGCAAAAGTCGATAGTGACAAGACAATGTACATTCATCCGTTCCTAAATGATACCATAATTAAAAGCGAAGACATTTTCGAAAACATAAATTTATCTGAAGCAAACTTACTTGCTGTTTCGACCGATGAAATTAATCAACGACAACGAAGAAAAGACAATGTCGTATTTTACAATAACGAAAACAACGACCTGGAAAGTGAAAACATAATAAAAGACTATGTTATTACGCGTTCCTCTTCTGCATTACTTGATTACAAATTCGAAACGAACACATTTTTTGAACTAAGCACGTCAGAAAGTAACTATATAAAGCAGTCGGAAGTCGAATACAATGTACCAGAAATGATGAATGTAGACGAGTTAATTTATATAAGTGAACCGGAATATAAAAAGTTGTATAGTACTACTGTAAAAAATCAGATTCTAAACGAAGCAGGAAACGGTCGAGATGTTAATACTGTAATTAACCCTGGATTCGATGTGCAAACACATAATGAAGAGGATTCTAAATATGAAGGTTCGGCTGAAAAAGGCTTCGAGGAGTTTTCCACGTCGAACAACAATACCGATTATGTTATGCCTGCTAATAGCTCTGTTCCTGTATATGAAGCTATGCACAATGAAGAAGAAATACATGTTTACAAACAAGTCAATGCTGCCTCAAATAATAAACCTTTCTTACATTTTCTGATTATATTGTCAAACGCTGTTATCGCAAAAATCATGAAGACTTCTACATCAAACTTGTTTTGGGTCTTCTAGTTTTATGAATTGCGATGTATCGATCGACAAGCTATATTTTTGAAATGCTTTTTGTAATTAGTATAAGTAAAATTTGCATTTAAAAGGTTTTGAATTTTATTGAAAAACTGGAAAAGCTCCTGAAAAGCTATTGAATTATTTGTTTAACAAAAAAAACCTGCCCTATTAATTTAAAGTTCAGATTGTAATGTTTACATAACTATGTGAGGTGTAGGGGTCCGAATCTGAATTGATTTATCGATGCTGATACTAAAGTTGTCTTCCTAGTAAAATGATTAAATTCTTATATATTTTAAGTACTTGGAAAAATACGAAATAATCACAAGTATTTATAATAATACTTCTAAGACTATTTGTTTACCTGTGCACGATTTTCCTCTAAGTTTCTGCTGAACGGATTATATGTCGACTGTTAATAATCTGTTAATTCATAATAGAGAAGAAAATATATATAAATTTTATGATTTCACATAATAAAATTATGTCTTAAGGAGTATAACGATCGCTAACGGAGGTACATTCTATTTGTATCCCATTTAAAAGGTCATTTATTGTTGTATATCCTTCAAAACTTTTTTTAATTTATACCACATTTGACGGGAAAGCGACTGTATCCTCCATAAAAATCATTATAAAAATTAAAATCAGTCATCATTTGATATTTAGTTTCAGCACACGAATGTCGTTGTTCGGCCAAATTTTCATAAAAGGTAAGTAAAAATGGGATGCTCTATGATGGAAGCGACAGCGACGAGGTCACCGTTCAGAAAGGAGTGACGGTTTTATACTACACTTGCAGTGAGGGGCCATTAATAAATTACGTCACACGTTAAGAGTAAGGAAGGAGACCAGGGTGACATCGTGTCAAGGGAGACGAGTTATGCTTTGTGACGTTACATACATAAATTTAAAGTACTAAAACTCGAAACTTCAACTCTCACCGAAAATTTTCTCGTTACACCTACGGTATTACGGTCGTCCGTTCTTAAATATCCACTTTAAGGCTTTGGAGCCCTTCATAAAATACGTACGTATACTAGAAAGGAGGAGTTTTGCTTAGTGTGACAAAATGGGTGAGGGGTCTGAACAAATGTGACGTTCGCAGTTTATAAAACAATTTAAGAATTTAGAAACTTCAAATATTTAAAAAAAAATCTGAATTTTTTTTGAAAAATTTCGTAATTCTTGTTGACAATATTTCGTCAGAATCGCCATCGAAAACAGGTAAAAATCATCAAGACTCGTGATGGATGAAACATCTACAATTCTACACACATAATTTAGATTGTACGGAACCATCACCGATTGCGAGTCCTATTCGTACTTGTTCGGTTAGTATACTTACAATGTGTTGGATGTTAATACAAACAATTGTTATTTAAAAGTTTTTAGTGGTTATTGTTTCCGACGACTGCTTTTTGATTTTGTCATTCATTTATTCATCAATTAGTTCTATTAATTCATGAAATTGTCCTTTTCTTTACTTTGTTTTGTCAAATAGATAAATGAAAAAGGTTTAAAAAAATTACCTTTCATCGTCTTGGATCGTTTATACTTGCGTAGGTTGCACAACAAAATTCAAATTCTGATTGATCTGGTGGGAGGTATGAAGGATTCAAGTCGAAAATATATTTCTACCGTACAGTACCATACCCATAGTATATTTACTGTAACCTTTATGAACGCCAATCTGGACAGGTCATGTGGTTTTTTTAAGGAATAATTTTTTTACATACGTGTCTACGAAAGTATTGATGATAGTTTTAGGACGCAATGTTTAATGGAGTTAAACTGTGGACGTTTCGAGCTTGGTTTAAAAATAGGCCATTGTCGATATAAATCAATACAGCGACCAACATCCCTGGCACAACAATCTTGTCTATGGTTATCTCGTATATCAACGTTTAATCGATAAATTACTGGTAATACTATCTCTTTTTTTATGTCATTACTTAAAATGTTAGAGTGGTATAGCTATATGTTTCATATTTGTTAATATAGAAGGTACGCCCATGCATTCTTTCGTCTATGGTAGTTGATGACATCAGATCGAAGAGCAGTGAACATCGAGGAGAGGTCGTGGAGCATTTTTACCATCTAACCACCATCGCCGTTCGCCAATTACACCATGGCTGATACCGAAAAGGCGCCGCAGCCGCAACCGCAACAGCAGGAGCCGGCCCCGCAGCCTCAACAAACCAAGCAAGCTGCGAAACAGAAGCAGGTCATCGGTAAGCAACCGCCGCCATCTTATATTTCAGCCCGGCATTGTGTAAAAGCACATGGCCATAACTTTTTAATTTTTAACTATGTTCTTAGTTAATAAATCACAGCATTATCCGTTTAAGAATCTTAATAGAGATAGACGGTCTTTTCACTCGGCATTTTAACAGTTTTGATTGCAGTATTTAGTTATCGATCGCTTGTTGACCCCCGTGAAACTACTTGCAATACCACGCTAGCGTCCTACAGTCAATAAAACAGGCCTTAGTTATTGTTTCTCTAAAAATGGTATCTGTATGAGAATATTACATGTTTAGCCTTTGTATTAAAATGACTTTTTTATGGTATTTAAAGCAACGCAACTAGGAATAATCACTAGTAGGGAGACATTTTGTATTGTACTGTTTGTCATACAAAATTAATCTCAAATGCTTACAGTGTTTTAAAGATGTAATATATGTGCTAATATGTATTTATTGTAGATTTTATTTGTTTCTTCGTATATGGTAGGTTTTATTCTTAAAATCTACATATTAATGTTACTGAATGGACAGAATATAAATAATCTTAAATGATATATCACAAAATATGCTAAAAAAGAAGTTTGGTAAATCAATAAATTATGAGTACTAACATTTTGACAACTTGTTGATATAAATAAAGTCCAATTTTACATATTATCATCATCATAGATGTATAAAAAGAGATATGAAATGTTGCTTACTATTTAACACTGAAAAGTGTGCATTATGTCTTTGTTTTAGATATTACAATACCATTTTACAAGGGAAGGTACATTATTTATCATCTGATCTTACAACTGAAAGGTCGTAACTAAATGATTTAAATAGAACAAGAAACAATTGTTTTACTAGAACACTATCAGAGGGGGGATCATGGGGTCAAAAACCCCCACGGACCGGGGCTTGGTCGTACTATTGTAATTGAATTAGAGCCAGTTCTGACCGAATCTTATGTCTGATCCCCCTGACTCAAAGGCTGGATATGCTTTGCACACAAAAAGTCATAATATTTTGAAAGTTACAGTGCTATTCTAAAAACAAAATACAGTAGAGTGGTTTAATATTATTTTAAATTGTTATTGTTGTATGTATGAAAAGAATGTTGGGATATTTTTCTGCAAAATTTCTGAAATCTTAATGTATAATTAATATATGATTCATTTTGTAATATCACTTGAAATATACATGAAAGAATTCTATGATTTCTATAGACTAAAGGGTACAGTAATATATATCTCTCTTATTAACTAGAACTTAAAATAAGATAGAGGTTCATTAATTATTAACATATTATAATGCATACTGATGTTTATATATTATCTGTTTCAAAAAAATAAACAAATTCAAATATAAGAGATATGAAATTTATTGAAATAAGTTTAATTAATTGTAAGATTGTTTTAGATATCATTTTAGTATCATATAAAAAATAGAAAAGATGATTCTATTTGCTTAAGAACAGTGTCTCTATTATTAAATAATTGAACAACACAGGATGTACAAGATCAATGTTGTTTATTCTATTGTGTGTGTGTTACTTCACGGAAATTCATGATTACATAGGTTAGGCAAGCATATTGGTCTATTCTTTAAATAGATTTATGTATCAGCTTTTGAAAATACTATAAATGAACAAATATGAAACATGAAATCCTTATTATAATATATGATTGAGTATTTATTATAAACTAAATTTATGCGTAATTGGATATTAAACATACTGTTACATAGCTTTAGGACCTGCTAAACAGTCTTTTATAACACTTGTTTACTGTGGCTATTTCTGAATGAGGAAGCAGCTTCTCTTTTTTTAAACACAATAGTCTCAATGAATTTTCTTAAAATTTCTTTTCAATAATATCAGTTGTAAATAATATATGTATTTACATACAGTTACTAGTGCTTCTGAAAATGATTAACTATGATCAATAGCTCCAATTCAATTCTAAGAATTAATTGGATGGGAGGATATATATCTTAATAGGAATTCAAATAGTAATAGAATGTCATTTAAGTGATCTTATCATGTATTGTATCCACGGCTATGAAATGATGTAAAATTTATCTAAAACTGAAAGTGGTGATTCATATTTGCTGCATTTTAGTGTTATAAGTGAATATATAATATAATTTTGATTGCTGGCTTATTTTCTTATTTATGGCAGCTTAAATAATTAATAGGACCTTTATAGTGGCTAGATTACCTTAAAATGTCCCAGTACTTATTTATGAAATACCCAATGTACAAAATTAACAATATATATATATATATATATATATTCATATAACATCACTTTTAAAATGCTTTATGAAACAAAGAGAATGACATATTTTATGAAATTTAAGTAATAGCATGTGGGTTTTTCTTGGCCAATGTTCTCTTTTAAATACTGCCCAATAATCGATTTTACACTTAGTTTAATTTGCAATGCACATAATAGATTTATTAGTAATATTACAAAATATATTAAACATTACGCATTACAAATGTGTACCCTCATAGAATTAAAAAATGCAATGCAATTATGATTTGTGGAAATTAGGTTTTTTCCATTATTGTAAATCACCATTTTTTTCCAGTAATTATAATTATGTTTACTTGTTTCAGCGGAGAAAGTCGCTGGTGTTGTGAAATGGTTCAATGTCAAGAGCGGATATGGCTTCATCAACAGGTACGCTTTATGCACATCTTTATTTACATTTGATTTAATTCATTTATAATAAAATTTTCATAAGTAACAGCATAAGTTATTGCAAAATAAAAAGTTTTTTTCTTGTGTGTATGTTCTTTCACAGATGTAGAATAATAATGTATCAAATACATTCAATGATTTATAAATGTAATGTGCTTTGCTAGTACTCCTGAATAAGTCTCAGTTAGGGCAATCAGTATTGACAAACTGTAAAAATGATATTTATCATAAGATCTGACCTAGCAACATTACAATTCAATAAGTGTGTATCCATAACATAAAAGTAATATACTTATTTAAAGGGCTGAACTCAAAAAGTAATCAAATAGTTCATAAGTTAGACCATCTATAAATTACTAACTTCTATTAGAACACTGTGAATTCATTAATGACTGAAAAATGAGCATATATTTTATGTCATTTGTACAAGTTGTAGTTAGTATATGCTACAAACCATCACTATTTGGTTAAAGGAATGATACTCGGGAGGACGTATTCGTCCACCAGACGGCAATCGCGCGCAACAATCCACGCAAGGCTGTGCGCTCAGTAGGTGACGGTGAAGCGGTAGAATTCGCCGTGGTTGCCGGCGAAAAAGGCTACGAGGCTGCCGGCGTGACCGGCCCCGGCGGCGAGCCGGTCAAAGGCTCTCCTTATGCGGCCGACAAGCGCCGTGGATACCAACGCCAGTGAGTACTCAATTTTTATCAATTTTGCATGGAGATAACTATAAGGTTCGCTTAAGAGTGTGATTGGTCTATAATATACTTCAACAAGTACAATATATATATTGTATATACGGGATGTTCCATAAATCAATGATAAGCTGGAAACGGTCAATATGCCAAGTCGTGACAATTATTAGAAAAATATAAATTAAAATATTAGTCATGTACTTTTCAAATTATAAGAATTCATTTTTAAATTTTAAAAACTGACATCCTGTGATGATCTATCAAGTCTCGTGACTACAAATATTAACTTTTTGTCAGTTTTTTTTTCTGTAATATAGCCCTGAATAACCCTTCTGTAAATTACAGTTAATGTTAGATTTTTGCCCAACATTGAATTCAAAATAATTAATCACTCAACTTTAACCAACCATTCTGTAAAAAAAATGTACTACACTATTTTGATAAGTAAGTTTAACCTTGCTATACCTGCATCAATGTTCGTAACACCTACACCCGTGCATGGTCTCATGGACCGAAAGTGTTGAACCTCATTTCTTATTTTTTACTAAAAGATCAATATGCATAATATACTTCATTAAAACTAGAGAATATAATAAAATAATTGATAACCTGTAATGACTTTATTATTCATTACTTTACTGATAACTAGTCAGTAACATATTAACCTTCAAAATAATCTTGTTTTTTATGTTACTTTTAGGTGAGCTTCATCATAAAAATCCAGGTATACAATGATAGCATATCACAAAAAAAATGTTTGTTGCAGGGTTTGTAGTTGTTTTTTTGCGGTTATAGCATGTTTTGAGATTGTTTTGATGAACAGTATCGACAGCGATCTATGTCTCAGCGGGTTCCTTCAAATCTCTGGCTTCTCCTTTAGTGCCTGGAAATTGAATCACTTTCTAGCATGTCACATTACTTGTTTTGAGATAGAAGTTTTGTTACATTTTTTCTATCCATACTCTTCAAGGTAAAAATTTCGGTATTTTTGATGATTTTTAAACTTGTTGACTAATTGAAGCTAGCAACAAATCCAGTAGCTAGAAAATAATTCAATTTTCCAGCATTCCGGAGAAAAGAAATGAATAAGAAAGCGTTTCGTCGGTCTCACAGACCAACACGCGGGTATAGTAAGGTTAAAAGATGGCACGTTTAGTCTGGATTCCAAAATGGTATGATACATGCTAATTGCTACTTTTTAATTGAGAATTTTTTTTTTTAATAAGTCCGGTTTTCATACAAGTTTGATTGAAATTAAGGGTGACGTTTTTGCCTAGTGTGGGGGAGATACATGGTGACGCTCTTTTGCTAAGTGTGACCAATACAGATGGTGATGCAACTTTGCTAAATGTGAGTGAAACAGATAGAGACACCACTCTGGGAAAACAGTGATGCATAGGCACATTGTGCAATACTGCAGTATGTTATGCCTTTTTGTTTATTGGACTTGATTTGCATTGTGATTTGGATTTATCTGCCCCGTAGTCGTGATTGGTCCAATCGAACTGCCAGAGAACTTATATGCCCAGGTTTATGTGGACTTCTTACAGAACCAATTACTAGATTTATTAGAAGATGTGCCACTGAACATTTACAGCCGCAATCAACAAGATGACTGCCCAGTGCATTATGCTTGCACAGTACGAGGATTGCTAAATCGAGAATATCCCAATAGTTTGATAAGGAAGGGTGATACAATTCCGTGGCCTGCCCATTCACCCAATTTAAACCCCATAGATTTCTTTTATGGAAAGGAAAAAGTTCAAACCCATTCAAGATTTAGACAAGCTACACCAAACAATTGCAGAAACCGCTGAATACATGAACTCGAGATGTCTTATTACGTGATCATTTTTAAGAAGTAGTGCTTAAATTGAAGCTGAAGGCAAACAGTTCGAACATTTATTGTAAAACCTTGTAAATCTAATTTAATGAAAATCAGAACTAAAGAAATCCAATAATTGAATTTTACTTAAAACAATAAATTATTAAATTATTTTTTAAACCAATAAAAATAGTGCCATTTCTATTTCAAATTAGCTTCACTGTGTATCTCGCCCACACTAGGCTAAAAAACGTCACTCTTCGTCTCAATCGAACTTGTATGAAAACCGGCTTCATTAATAAAGATTTCCTCAATTAAGAAGCAGCAATTAGCAAGTGTCAAACCATTTTTGAATCCAGACTAAACGTGCCATCTTTAAAACTTAGTTGCCAAAATAGTGTAGTACATTTTTGTTTACAGAACAGTTGGTTAAAGGTTGGTGATGTAATTATTTTTAACTCAATGGTGGGCAAAAATCTAACAATTTATTTAAAACTGAAGCACCTATGTTTCAATTTTTAAAGAAGAGTTATTCATAGTTACATTACAAAAAAACAACCGACAAAAAGTTAATATTTGCAGTCACGGGACTTAAAAGATCATCACAGGGTATCAGTTTTTAATTTATTTTTTATATATTTTTTTATATTTCGTTGATTTATAGGACATCCTGTATATATTATAATTAAATGTAAATAAAAGATTATGAAAAATTATATTAAATATGTATATAAAAAACATTTTCTTCTCCTTATATTTCTCCAAAGATATCTTTTGAATAAATCAACCTATTGCTACCAGTTTTTATGTGATTGGCAGCAATTTTTGCAATTGTTTGGGTAAAAGAACTGATTAGACTTTGGTAATGATTGGTAGTCTAAAATTTTGTTTTTGTGATTTCTCAAAATCTATCTGGTTGGGATCAGTTCAAATTTTGGGGAAGTCTAAGTTGAGTGCAGTCTTTCGAATACCGAAATCTTATTTCAATCAGTCAATACACATTACATACAGACACACAGAAGGGAGAGAGATAGAGACATATATACTGACATTACTTAGGAAATGGTCTAAAAATGTGACAGAAAATTATGAATCATTTTCAATTCATAGCTATATTAAAATGTGCCATGCTTTGTTTTCTGTTTATTTTGGTATAATATAGTGTACATTTTATATGCAGTCTTTTTCAAATACATTTAAATGCACTTAAAGATTTCAGCAAAATGTAAAATTTAAATATGTTTGTAGTCTATCAATTTCATCAATATATCTTTTTAAAGCAAAATAAAACTATGCAATTGCAGATGTAAAATGAGCGATCTTTATTACAAGAAAGTTGGTCATTTAATAGTATACTTACTCTGATAATAACAGTAGTAGTCAAATAAATGATTATATCCACCAATAAATCTTAATTTATTGTTTTCAAAGTTCAAATATATGCAATCTTTTCACAACTGCTAACTACTTATCCCTCTTTACATTAATAAGTTCCATAGAATATCTTCTAAATTTTTTTAACATGTTATTTAATGGATACAATCATTTACTATATTAAAACATTTTTAGGTACTATCCAAGGCAGGGCGTTGGACGCGGCGGTGAAGGCGCTCCACGACGGGGCGGAATGGGACGCCGTGGACCCCCGCCCACTCAGGGGGGCGCGCAAGGTGATGAGGGGCAGGATGGAAACGTTCAAATTGTTCAAACTCAACGCAGGTAGTTATTTAGTAGCTTTTTATATTGTTCTTTAATGTACTGTCCATGCGAATTAATGACTTTTTTAAGGATCTATATAGAAAGGATGCCAATGAGATCCTATTCCTAAGCTTAGTTATTTTCTACACTGTCTATCCATACATTTATTCATCCTAATTTTACGGGCTGTATTTTTAAGCCTTCAAGGAACTTTCTTACATATGTGTTATTATGCCAGATATTATTACAATTATAATACAAAGAACTGTCCAAGAGTATGTCGTTCCATACTCAATATAGGGTTCCGAAGCCATTACTACAAGAGAAATGCAAACTATCATTTTTCTATGTTTATCACACATAATAAGTATGTGTGTATACATTTTAATCACCCGTAATAAAAGAAAAAAGTAGATATGTCTACTATTACTGTTCAAATAGTGTAAACTAAAAAGCACCAGCAAAAAAAAAGTATCTCCATAGTATTTATGTCCTTTTATTGAAAAATGAAGTTTTTCAACAATAACTAAAAAAATGGTATGTCTTATGTTCAAGGTAATTTTTGTTGAAAGTTTTACCTTTGTATTTTTTTTTTAATTGCAGTTCAAAAATGAAAGAGGGACATAATTTATGCTAATTTCGGAGTTATTTTCAGAAATATTAACTTGAAGTATTTTTAAAAGAATTGTTGAAATACCTACCACACTGATGTTTGCTGAAAAAAAATTCTCAACTTCTGTTACACATATTGAGTGGCCTCCCCTAGAATATTTCTTTTTGTTATTTAACTACTAAATTAAATAGCTGCTTATACACCTACATCTACACTATAAATTTTATCAACATATATCATTTTGTAATTTTGAGTAAAACGTCTGTGACATATTGATGGACATGATTTGAACTATATAAGGGTTCCATTTTTTTACCAATTTTACTAACCCTAAAAGTAAAAGATAAGATCTCTATACAATAGATTGTTTTTGCCACATTCGTTTTACCTTATTCTATGGTAAAGAGAGTCATAAGCATCAAATTTGGTATGATTAAAGCATTGCCAAAAAAACATCAAATAATAAAACCAGTCATAGACTAGTTGTGCTAATGTTGATTAAATATACTAATGATCCCGCTTTTATGTGATTAAATATACATAAAGTGCATTGCCAAACACCACACTGAGAACATCACTTTGGAAATGAAGATTATCTGTGACTTTGAAAATATTTATTTGTCCATCAAAATGGTTTAGAAAACTTTGATC
The DNA here is from genome assembly GCA_005406025.1 of Eumeta japonica. Classification (NCBI taxonomy): domain Eukaryota; kingdom Metazoa; phylum Arthropoda; class Insecta; order Lepidoptera; family Psychidae; genus Eumeta; species Eumeta japonica. The sequence goes on from BGZK01001382.1 coordinate 109,748, forward strand.
AATCAAGAAATACAATGAGAGAAGTTAGCTAACACCATCCTTGTGAAAAAATTTATTAATTTAATCATTTTTATTAGCTGAAAGTAGTTTTTTTGAAAGAGGCTGTCTAATTTGATGTCATCAAATTATAATTTAACCTTCACAATACATAATGTATTTGTACCTCTAGTAGTAAGTAAATTTATTTCTTTGTTTTGAAGGGATTGGTTGTAATAGTTGCAATGATGTACTCCTGATAGCACTTTTTGATATTTTTTGTTTCTTATCAAAATTTAAAGTTGAGCCATGCAGTTTTGTAACTTCCAATTTTTTTTTATGTCAGCAAGTCAATGTCGTAAGATGATATAATTTTATTATTAAAAAATATTATTTCATCTATCAAACATACTTTGTAATTTAGAAAGTAAGATGTTTCCTATGATTCCATAATTAAAAAATTTACCCAGCAAGAAATGAAAAAAAAAAGATTGTATTGATGTTGACATATACATATTCCTTTCTAATAGTATTAGTCATGATTTGTTATTAATGTATGTGTGATTTTAGATATTTCCGCCGTAACTTCCGTGGCGGACGTCGTGCTGTAGGACCGGGCCCGATGAACCGTGGTGGATATCGCGGTGCGCGCCCGCGCAACTATCAAGGAGGCCAGCAGGGACAAGGACAAGGCCAGCAGCGCGTCCAGAATGGATCGGAGGGAGCTCAAGGTGAAGGTGCGACCGCCGGTGCCGCCACTTCCACCGCCGCCGCGGCTCCGGCAGCGCCCGCAGCCACGTCCACTTCTGCGCCTGCACCAGCACCTGCCTCTCCGGCTGCACCCGCCCAGCAGCAAACCCCAGCCAAGCCGAAAACCACCAAATCGGCTGGCACCACCATTGAGACCACTACCAATGAGAGCCAGGCCTAAAAGGCTACCAACTCTATAAACATCATAATAATCAACTTTATAATATCACCATTATTTTTTGTCATGGCATCTTAGCATGAAGTTCATAATGAATTATCTATTTAAAGAATTTTAAATCATGAACTATTAATTTTAATTGTGATATGTAACTGCATAATTATGTTTTAATCGTATTTTGATTTTACAAAGCGCTGTGTATACAGCAGAAATTTGTTGTGCAATTTTTCTTTGTATATTTTTGTAAACTTGTAATGTGAAGGAGACTTCCTCCATCCCCTATTATTTATTTCTTATGATTGATATGCATGAATTATTTAACCAAAATCAATTAATATTGTAATATCAGATTTCAAGTATTTTTTAACAAGAATTGTCAGTAATAAAGTTTCTTTTTTAATCTTCTTTCATTAGCATTTTCTTGATTGTGTAGTAAATCTATTAGGTAATTTTTTGTGCATTTGTGCACAGCAATTCGATGATTTTAAGTGGTATATTGAAATAAGGTTGAGCTAAGATTTAATATTGACTGACAAATAAAAATGTTATATGCATTCAAATTATATTAAAGTACATCTTACATGTATGCGCTCATGGATGCGTATAAGGCTGAAAGTGCTTTTCTGCAGCTTAGCATGTACTGACCAAACGATGGTCTAACTAACTTTTCCCTAGATTGCTATTGTTAATGTAGGCTTGCAATACTACATTTCACATGTCACAAGACAAAAATGCGTATTTAGGAATTAAAATAGATTTGTGAGTGCTATAGTGAATTGATTTTGCTTTCTGGTACAAGAACTTATATGATTTATTAGCTGATCCCAGCCACTGCACCTAGGCACGAATTAAAACTGAGCAATTATTGTTTCAATTTTATTTATTACGGTAATACGGATTCATGCCTATTTTCTAGAAGAGTAGTTAGATTCTCATATGGTTTGGTGCTTAAAATTTTGCCTATTTTTTAATATACCATTAATTTGATCTGTCTAGAATTTTCTAGGGCTTTCTTTGCCAATACTATGACATTCAATCGATAATTTATTTTGTTAGTCTATTTTCATTCATCCTTTTTTCTACTGTAGTTATTAAATCTTTCAAACTACATTACTTTCTGATATGACTTCACCTATTTTTCAGACATTCCACAAATGCCATGCAGAACACATTCCAGTGCATTGATTTTACCCTCCTTTTCTGCCATGTCCAACTTTCACTACCCTGTATAAGCATAGACATCAGGACCCCATTATGGATAACCAAATGTGCTTGTGAGACACTTACTACCCGTAATACTGAGCAAGCCCTTCACTTTTATTTCTGACATTGACTCACCTCTTGAATATCTCTTATGGTTACTGTCATTTTAAATAGACTACCCAAGCATAAAAAACTCATTTGTTCCACTCTCGATGAATAAGCGTATTTGCCACGGTGACCCTATGTCCCTGTTTAACATCCTTGTGGATGTCAAACCAGTCAGTATATGCCCCATTTGTTCCGACACAAGTACTGGTACACCTCTATATAAAGATTGCAGTACCCTTATCAATATGCTCCTTATACCATGCATAGGGTTTTTTTATAAATCATTCTTTTCCCCATATCTATGAAAGTACAGAAGACATTGGTCCTTGGCCAAAGATTTTACATTGAAGTTTTTTTAATTAGCATTTGTTTCTGTCTGCCCACAAATATTTGCAAGTTTGTTAACATCCATCCTACCGGATTTAAATATGGATTTTTAGAACTATTGCTTGTTTTACATTTATTATTTATATTTGTACTAGCATTTGTTCTCAGATCTCCTGCACATCTGTAAATTTTAGGTTTTTTGAAGTATTGTGGACATATGTCAATGTCCATATTTTATTATTTATCAAAATAAAAAGAAAAAGAAACATGAATTCTAAAATTAACAAGTGAACCAGTTTGTTGATAAGTATCTAGTGAGATATTAACATGCTTTTTTTTTACTACTGGATAAATACTAATTAGAATAATGTACAAATTTGGCCTATATCAAATAGCACCTTACATTGTGTGTAAGATAAAATATAGGACAAATTAGCATGAGAATGCTGCCGGCTCATGTCTTCCCAATGGATGTTTCTCATAAATAGATGAAAATTCCCTCAAGTTATTTAGACATACCCCTCATGTAGATATATCTGATAGTGTGATATAGGTATTGATATGTTATTAGAAATTTACAAGGTGGTAGCAATAAAAAGTATGAAATTTGTTATAAATATGTGGTAAAATATGGTTGATTTGCATTAGAAGTTGTAAATTTATTGCAATAAAATGAATTTTACATTCTTACGAAAATTTTAGAATCATTGTTATTGTAGTACACATCTATTACGTCATACTATGAATTTTTAAAGTAATATGCTTTCATACATAACATTCAAAATAATTTTTTTCCAAATCATTAATATGGCCTGTGCTTTTGAAAAAAAAAAATAACTGACTTTCATTGAATTTGAGAATGGTTGATATATGTTAGGATTTTGTATACTTTTTTATTTAGTTCACTTGGTTTCAGTTGAAATTGAAACGAGGAACAGAAACGAGAGACTAAAAATGGATTATGCAATACTATTGTAAATGCGAGGAATAATATTTTGTAACGTCCATTGCTATATTTCTATAGAATGTGTAATTGAATTTTTATAACGAGTGTTTCAGAAAATTATATGACATAAGAGTTGATGTTTTCGAGGATCTGTATATCTTTTGTATTGTGAACTTGAGATTGAGCAAATATTTTGGAGTAATAAAATACGGTAAGAAGAGGAAAAAGAACTTCCATTTATTTTTAAAATAATTATGCTATATGGCCAATTTGATTAATAGCTAACTATAAAATATTCATAATTTATGCTATTATTATTCTTAATTCATAAAATAAACTTTCACTTCTGTATTTAAGTATAAAGCAAACTATGTAACCAAACAATAATAACATAAAACAGTTATAAAAATTTCAATAAAGCATGAAATGGACAAACAACAGTAGCTAAGAGACTGACCAACTGAGAGTCATGCCCACAGAACAATAATACTGTTATGAAATGACCCCTTAAGAGGTTCGCATATTGAGATTAAATGAAAGGAACCATGTAGAACAGCAGAAAGTTTATATTAAAAAATACAGAATCACAATAAATCACTACGGAATCAGTTGGTCACTTGTCAGTATCGCACTTGACTCGTCGTTTCAATCGCAAAAGTAAAACTACTCTTGTGCGGCGCACTTCGTTATTTGCACTTGCCAACTGACCCCTACTATACAGACCCTCTATACAGAAAAATAAGAAGTAAAAATGTCAAGACTGAAACAAACAAACAAGTTTATTATTGCTTCTCGCAAATTCTACCCCACAAAATTAATTCATTTAAAAACAAAATTTAAATAATCATCAAAGGCACCGACGGAGACAAAGGTCGGCGCGCGAAGGGCTTGTTTATTTACAAAATTCTATTCTCCAATATTTTTAAAGGGAATTATTTTGTTGTTTTTAACTTGTAAGCGCTTTTCGTAATATGCGCATAGCCATATCAAATCAGAAAATTGTTACCATCTTATGTAATGCAGAATCTTCTGACACAATTTTTATGACTATCTTACATACTTCTTTTTGTTGAAATTAAAAATTAGCAATACTTTTGAGTAAATTAAAAAACGATTATATTCAATTTATTATATTAGTAATACAGTGAAGTAAATAGTGTTAAGATGTCACTCAGCTCGACCGGTGAGATACCACATTCTTACAGAATACATGAAGCTGTTGCCTTTCCTCCAGCAATTGAGAGTTCTGATAGCCTACTGCCCTTCTATCATCCCATTTCTCCTCCATCAGATATTCTTCCCAAAAGATAGAGTCCATGGGCGGCGGTGATCACCTACTCTCTGGTGAATTGCAAGCTTGTTTACCCTTGGGCATGCTATGAAATAAAACAAATGTATGTTGTTGAACAACCTTTTTACAATGATATATTGTAGAATTACAGTAAATTCAGCAAAACAAGAAAACAGCAAACAACCATAAATAATAGACCCACAGAACAGTAATACACTAAATTGCTATATTTTCTTTGAAGTTGAAACACTACCTTAAATACACTCAGACAGTACATCTAGAGAGCCAACTCGCAAAACATCATCCAATACCTTCACCAGCGCTATCTGTAAATCTGTCTCTGAACTAATTTCAAATGTCTATACAATAAATAAAAATGAAATGCTCTTTGTTGGTAAGAGCAGCACTTGAATATTCCCACAGGAAGTGTCTGGCAACCATATATGTTTGTTTATAACAATATTGTGTACAACATATGTAAAACCAGTCTTCCTACCTTCACATAAGTTAGCATCATTATTTCCCATTTTTGATGCCTGATGCCTGTAAAACGGCTCCGCTTTTAGCTTACAGCATTATCCATTCATTTCTAAGTTTATATTATATTACCGATAGTAAAATTTCATCTTTCCTAAAATCACACAAGTCAGGGTCACTGAAATTTCACTTTATAATGATTAACAATAAACTGTGTTATATACACAATGCAATGGTTTGGGTGGTGCTTTAAAAAGTCACAAATTCAAATGAAAAAAGGGCATCAGTGTCATTTTATTATAGTATTTCTTGATTTATTTAAATTCAGATGTCCTATTGTTATTCTAGTATATTTTGCTGTTATAATTTTGTATTATATTTTATAAATGATTTATAATTATTATTTTATATGAAATTATTTGTTTTGTTTCATTCTATGTAGAAGAAGAAAATGAGACATAAAACAGCTTTCAGAAAATTAAACATTACAGTTCAATAAGCTTTCATGCAAATACCATGATGGAACTATTGATGCAGATCCTATGTGATATTGTTAAATAAAAAAAAAAACTGTATATAATCACGTTTTTCAGGAAAGACATTTACATACATATTGCGCCTTATAAGTAATAAGATATTTTACATATTGACTTCATTGAGTTCACTCATACTCTAAACTTCAAACCGATCATGACTGCCAGAATGTTCTGTATGCATGTCTTGCAGTCTGATTCTCAAGCACTTTTTTCCCTTGTCACCTCTGACTACTGAGAAAGGTACTTACACTAAATAATTAAAGATATGCAAAAAAACAAGGATATGACCAGCAGCAAGAAGCAGTAGAAATTTTGACAGAAGAAACAGCTCTACATAATTGGAATATAGTGCAATTGAAAATCTTAAGAAGCAGCAACTTTAGTATGCGTATATGCCAAAACAACAGAGTAAAGTAATAAGACCAGAAATAGCATGAGTTTCTATAACCAGATCCATAGAGAAATTCTCCATAACTACATCACACCTATGTAAATGTCACTTGTTTTGTTTGAAGTTCATTAAACCCTGCACTATTTACTAGATTTTATTAACAATTTCGTGGTTCCCAACAATCAGTTGCCTAGTTTCATGTTATATATAAATATGTCATAGCACTTCTTATGTGGGTCCATCGCAAAGTAAGAAGCTATTATGTACATCTGTATAATGCTCCTGGATTAAGTCTAAGCTGTCCAGGATTAATGATTAATCTGCAAATTGGCATTAAAATTTTGTGGGAATACACCGTTTTTATCTTGATCCCATCACATGTTATCATTGTCCATATCATTTGATAACTGAAATGTAAATAAAGTATTCATTAAATACTGGTGGATAGTCACGAGATGAAACTTAACCTCAAAAGATTGAATTTACAGAGATCTCAAGCAGAATACATATACACACATCATTTTAGAATCTATATAATAAAATAAAAATAGATCAGAGTGATCTTCACAAAAAAAAAATGGATGAGAATTTAAATATTTATTGGATCCCTCCATGCAAAATGAAACCACTTATTTCACATATTTTTTTATTTGGCACATAACTTGCAAGAAGTTTTTTGTTGTGTTATCATACTGAGATCGTACATAATACATAAATATTTTTAAATTGATATCTGGCGTACAAATTAACTAAATTAGTGCATTGATGTTTGTGCTTGACATAGATAGAACTAATGACACAAACAGACCTCACGCTAATGGCTAGCGTTTTGGCTCAATTTTACATCTAAAACTAGTCTATTTAAAAAGAGAAGATAAAAAGTGAAAGCACCACTTGATGCTTACTGTTTTTCATATTCTAGGTAAGCATGTTTGTAGGAAAGTAATATTTATTTTAGATAATAATAATCCCTGTAGTATTTTAAAGAATATAATAAAAAATATTAAACAATATACTGATTTACTCTTTTTTAATATTTTTGTTTTTGTTTGTTTTCTAATTTACATAATAATATTGGTTTTATAAACATGGATAAGCAAATGAGAATTGAAGAGATTTTTATGTGGAAATAATATATTCAGGCAATAAAAGGACATATTCTTGGTTTTGAGTATTTTTTTTCACTACATATTTCAATCTTGTTTAACAATTATTATCAAAATTCAAATATTCAATTTAGAAATGTTTCCTTCTATCTTCTCAGCAGAATTTTGGTGTGAGGTACTTGGTAGATAGAAAATCTTCATTTTCTGGTTCTGACTTAGATTCCGTGCCAAATTTTCTTTTGTTTTTGATTTTTATAAAACAATACATCGTACTGTACTTTCTGATTTACCTGTAAGTAATAAATAAGAACGTAAGTATCAAAATTCGCTTAACCACATCACAAATATCTGTTATGCTATCCATACGTTTTATGGCCTAACATTTCAAATAATTTATCACCGTAAAATCAACAAATATGTTTTTACAAATTCATAGACATTATTTTTACGAATAAATATTATATAATTACAAAACTAATCGGTCATATCCGCAGTTCGCTTATAAGCACTTTATAAATCAGTGAGTAATTTGACGGCACGAAATTCTCCTAAACATCTCATGAACTTGGTATATGATTTCGCGGATCCCCCCCATGAACTGTCCTGTTCATTGCTCATGACTACATATCATTTTCAAAGAAGAATTACAATAAAACTTTCTTACATTCTACATGGAACAAAACAGTAACACAACATAGACAAGAATATCTAATAATAGACAACAATAATTGACAGAAGTCAATGTTGCCAAATCGACTGAAGCGAAAGTCGCTAGATAGAAGTTTCAAAAACTACCAGATGTCATTAGATGATTAAATATTTGTGAAAGAGTGCTCACTCAGATATTAACATTAACTTAGATTGGAATAGGATAATGACTTTAAATGTCATACAAATTTCATAAGAGTATTATCGCATAATTTAGTATTAATTAATTTAAAACTCTTAATTGGGACTTGGATACAATAAGCTTATATGCGTAAGCTCAAAACCTAATGATCTGGCTCACCTTGTAAGCTTTTATATTCTATTATTTTCATCCGAACCGTCGTCAGAATTGTACATTAGAAACATTATAGGATGCTCAGGCAATTGTCTCGGGTTGAAGTTAAACGTAGTGGATAATCATTTTTAATATACATTCTTCTCATAAAAAAAAACTAATAGCATAAAATAAAATTTATTTTATTAACACAGATAAGTTATTATAGAATAGGTAAATTAGAAACAAAAACTTTGAGAAAAATTTTGACATTAACGGGGGTGTGCTTCAAACTTTCATTTGAAATAATTATCTGTTCAACTGTGCGAAAAAAACTAAACACGTCAAAATAAGTTGTTTTAATTCACTATTTGATGTTAACTAAATTAGTCTTAAAGTTATTGACGTTTAAGACATTAAATTAATGTCACAAATGCTAATATCTCTAAGATTACCAGTACTTGACGTCTTTAATTTTGAACTTTCACAATTAGTAGTTAACTATGCAAATGAGACTTTAAAACACACCGCTGTATGTAGCACTTGAACGAAGATAAGATAAAAATATATTGAATCATTCTACATTTAAAAAAATGATAACTAAATTCTAAAAGACGCTATAAATGTTGTCAAATTATTTTATTCTGACGATTGACGTTTCGCAATCATTAATTTCTACTCATATTAGATTAATATTTCATTTTACCAATCCTTTTTCTTCAGAAAAATATGTTTTTCGCTAAAAGTATATAGTTCTGAGTATGATAAATCAGTTTTCCGAAATTAGTTATGCTTATGGGAAAGTACGCCATCTTCAAATTTTCTTCCAAACAAATTTATATGTCGTATTTAGTTACATTAAGAAGCTTCAACACAGTTGTTTTTTTAAATATTTTAAAACGTTTTTCTATGAAAAAATTTATTGTGTTATGCAGAACAATTATACAACTTTTCATGAAAATACTTTTTTTACACAAATTTAAATGAATTTCGTTTCTTGTACGTTTTTTTGAGAATCACGGGTTTTTCGATTTATTTGTTTGTTATTTTCTTTTTCACAAAATAAATTATAAAACTTAATAATGCTTATTTTTCAGATTTTGCAGTAAATGGACGAAATTTTAAGCAACAAATTATTCCACTTGAGAATGTCTCTACAAAAAAAAAAAAACGGATCCGCCAACAAAAGTTTACTTCATTTGCAATGCCTTGACACCTTTTTTTTTTTAAATTTTTCTCTTTATTTAAAAATGTTCAGAGCCTAAGCTAATATTAATTATTATTGTAAATTAGTTATAAAGGAATAAATAAAATATAAATACAAAAAATGTGTTTTATTTATTTGTAATTTGGCAAAAGCTTCGAGGCTTGAACACTTTTTATATTTAATTTCTTATATCATTTATTAAAATATTTCCTTTCTATAATGTTCATTTATAAGAGTTAGAAAAAGTTAGCAAATTTTATTTGAATTCCTAAAACGTATAATAATTTTAGGGTCTCAATATGAGTTATATGCGAAAAATTAAATTGTTTGCGTCCCGATCGCATACCACAGCAAGGTGCGACAATGACGGGCTGACGAAGATGGCGCCATGGCAATGCTGTCAACTGATTGGGTTATTCAATTGTCTTTTTTTAATTTTTCAATCTGTATAATATAATTCAATATCCATATTAATATAATATAAATTTCATTTCAATACTGGCAATTTAAGGAATTATAGTACAGGTGTACGCTATTAGATGTCACTAAATTTTCCAAAAGATAATACGTATTAGGAGGTACTAGTGACTTAATTTTTTACTATCATTTATTTAAATTGTTTACAAAATAGAAAATCAAATACCAGAAAATTTACACAATAGCCTTATAAAAGTTATTTGCATTATTGACTGATTAATTACGTATTTTGAAATAACATATCAATTAAATTTTAAAAGCTGCAGTCATTTCGTTTTACTTCAATGAATTCAAGCTGCTCTCTTTAATATTTATTTATTTTAGAATTAGATAATGTTTAATGGAAATATACCGTTTAAATTTGATGCGATTGAGGAAATATTAACAAATTATTCTTTTTGAGCATAATAGATGGCGTTGAGGTATTCTTAAAAAAATGTCTAGAAAGATATAAAAAAAATTGATTGTTTGTAAAGTTGTTTTCGGACGATAATTTTACTTGATAACGTCATAAGAAAAAAATTATGAAAAATTGCATACTTTTATGAATTTAATTGAATTATTATCACTGAATTATCATTCTTTTGTATAATACAAAGAAGGAGTTAATTGAAAATGACAATGTTTTCGATAAATTTACATTTATTTGTACTCGTTAATTCAAATATTTTTCTACTTAAATTATACAGTAAAGAGATAGATGCTTTTTCGAGCGTGCAACCGGCGTTCATCGATTTATAAGACGTTATCACGTCAAAAAACTGATTGCTTAAATGTGGACTAAAAAGATACAAATAAGATAATGTGAAAATTCATCAAATAAAATATGACAAACATTTGCAGTCGGAGGCATACATGTAGCAAGATACATACAACTGATGATTCTGACTGCAAATATTTGTCATATTTGATTTCATCTTTTAGGGTTGCGAGCCAAAATGACAAAAACGGAAACCTTATAGTTTCGTAGTGCGATTTCGAAAAGCGACTTTTGAGGTTATCAAAGTAATTGTAATATGAATAATTAATATATCATAATTTGTAAATTAAAATCTTTACCATTTATCCGCTTCATATATACCTATATCTTAATTTACGTTATGTGTTATTTTGTATATTAAGGTTTGAATAACAAAAATTTAACCTTTAAATTTAAGCTTAACAATATGAATATTTTAAAGGAGTTAAATTAAAAAACAATTTTCTTACAACTTTCTTATTAGTTTGATCTACTTGTTATGTATGCCATTAGTGTGGTAAGACTGCACATAATACAGGTTGATTTTATATTTTAGACCTGTATTAAAATGAGAAATCAATGTGTAACGGACGGCTGCACTCTTAGTGTTTGATTGGACGAAATATATTATTTTGTTTTATACGAACGGACTTAGGTTAAGAATTGTTTTGTATTTTATTGATCTTATTGTGTGTATTTGCTATATAATTTGAATAGTTGTGTTTTATTACCCGGGTAGAGTTTAGTTGTAGAAATTGTATATTTTGTAATGTTTGGCCTGTTTTTGAATATTAATTGAGCTTTAATGGAATTTCTTGTATTGTATTTAATATTTTTATATTATCCTGTTTATTTTATTGTATATTTTGTGTTTTGTCGTATTTAATTGTAAATACTAAATTACTGTGAAGCGCAAATGAGTTGCATATGAAATTGTGCCTTGGTGGGGGACGTTGCGGAACGACAGTGAATCGGTGTTCCGAGTGTATGTGGCGCTCATGCACCCGATCCAACCGATCCGATAGAGCGTATCAACGTGCACTAGAGGAGCTTCACATCGGCAATACCTTCTTCTGCCCGGAGGACGTCGACTTAGCCGCACAACATCTCAGCGGAAAGTCCAGACTACGTACATTGCGGCGACTACATGACTTCCAGCACCAATAGTTTGCCGATGGGACCTCCCATCACGCCTGCAACCTACGCTTGCTTATTATACGCAATTGAATTGTATTCTTTAGGAAATTAGGCAGCAAAGAAATATTTACTCTTCTGTCACTTACGTCAGAAAATTTACAATGATGTTTTAAAGTTAGCGTAATATCGTTCAGTGCACATTTTGCTTCATATGTTGTGTCATAAGATGATTGTGCTCTGAAATTGTACATGAACCAAGGAAACCGCAAGTGTTTCTTTTTGATGTATATACCATGATACGTTAGGAGCATCATACAGTTTATATTGTTTCTCAAAAAGGCTAATGTATAAAACTAGTCAAAACTTTCATCCTTTGTTTTCTTTTAAATGAAATGGTCGCCTTTTTTATAATCATGTATTGATTTTACGTATTATTTCTAATGATAGATTAGGCATTAGCTTTGTTTCGGTGAACAATTTATTGTGAATAACTTTACATATGTGTACAAGAAAACGGTTAACAGATGACCATCATCGGATATTAACGCGGTGAAGAGGACGAAGTATCCAACCGCGATTACGAGTATCGTCAGATTCGTCAGGCATGAACTAAAAAATATAGTGTTGTACGATTTTTTTTTAATTGTTGATTAATTAAATTTCGACGTTATTTAGATATTATTATGAGCTATGGAAATACGATAAAGAGGGAAAATGTTTATATTATGTATTTTTTCATATTCATTTATATTGATAATTTATTCTTATTACGAATATAAATTCATGTTTTATGAATTTTGTTTCGTTAATTTTTTTTGATCGTATTTCAAATGTTGTCTATCAAATACATAATACATATATTTTTATAAAATTTAGGGCTAATATTATAAAAAGAAGGCGATCCGAAAGTTCAGCGTCCCTGCGTTCACGACATATTGTGAACTTGGCGTTGCGGACCAACCACCGCGTTCTTCAGCTCCTTCACGGAGTCCATCGCCAGCAACTTCTGGTCGTCCGTCGCCACAGCCATCTCTGTCATTGTCACCACATTTTAAAAGCCCCAAAATAATACGTACAAAAACTGGTGTTTCTAACTGTTTCTAGAGGCATTTACTTTGAAACATGTTTACATTACAAAATTATGTTTTAGGTAGCTTGTTGCTTGTTCTTTGGCTGTATAGCGACGTTTTGAGAAGACGACACTTGAAATACCGATACTGACGTTGATGACGACGTCGGCGTACGAAAACGCGTAAATGCACTTTTTAAAAATAATTAATTAAAATTTTAATTTTTATACAATCGTAAATACATACATTCATTTTTGATGATATATTTTATTTAAATAAATAATCACTTTTTTAAATTAATCCTTTTTATTTCACTATGTGCGTACGTATTAAATTACACAGTTTGAGAGAGAGAGAGGAAAAAACATTTAGCGTACACACTTTCACTCAATGTTTCCAACTCAAAGATAAACAAAATTAAATGTTAGTAATGAAATAAAGTATTACGTTATATACATATTTGTTTTTAGCGTGCCGGACGTCAATCAGCCGAGGAATTAGGCCCAGGCTGATTCTGAATTGGTGGTGTCGACGGATATGAAAGAAAGCGCGTCAAAATCTATGACAACTTTTCAGAATTTGTTTTCAAAATATTAAAAGATCTTCGTGTGAATGAAATTTATGACTCATGGACAATTGAAGTATCAGATTTGAAAAGGAAGGCCAAAAACAATTTTTTAAATTTCTTATCATTTGCTACATACTCAGTACCAGCGACGATATACCGTATGGAAACGATCATGCGTTTTTCCGCAAATATTCGAATCTCCTTTTTACAACAACTTTGCCAAAGGAACCATAGTCTTTGAAGTAGCTGTTCCTGAGAAAAGTAGGTCAAGACGTGAACGTGTAATCTCACGAGATACATCCTGAGTGATGCGCGCACGTCGACACGAATCGACGCGCTGCGGACGGCCGCGTGCGTTTAACGATACACGCTTGGCTTTAGAAGTTTAGGTATTTGGTTATAAAGTGTTACTTTTACGGTATTGACATAGTTGAAACAAAGATTGTGTGTGATTAATGTTTAACTCTTTAATTATCATGCCTTTTGCTGCTATAGGATATGCAAACATTATTTATTGTTGGGGAGTTTGCAAAGGTAACATTGCTGCCTGCGAGTTCATAAGTTGCTTGAAGTACCGTTAAATTTGAGCAGGCTTTTCTCTCTATTAACTTTTCTTATTCAAAAGCATATTTTCAACGACATATATTTGTTATAGTTATTTGGCAAAGTTGTTTTAAAAAAGGAAGAGATTATGAATATTTACGAAAAGATGCACGATCGATTTCATCCTATATATCAACGTTGCTATATTTTTTGCCTAATATGGGTTGTTTGAACATGCGCATATGAATGATTATTGCGTTTAATTGAACTTTTTGCCCACCTGTTTGATGGATAGATTTTTCTCATGTCTTCACTTTGAAATTGACAACCATTATTTGAAAAATCTAAGTATGTACATACAGTAATATTTATAAATGTGGATATATCAAAGTAAGGTACACGTTGTACAATTCTTACATATTTATAGCTTTTATCAGTCATGCTCGCTTTAGTAAATTATTTTGGATTTGTCTAAAATGTTCTTTTTTGAAACTTGGAACTGTTCTATTTAAATTATTTCAGACTTTTAGACATTCTCTCTGGCTTCTACATATTTGTGATTTTTTCCGTGTTTTATATATCCTTGTAATTGACTTATATTTGATTGTAAATGTAATAATTAAGCTGTTCTAAAAAGGGATGAGATTGTAAATATTTGCGGAAAGATGCACGAGCAATTACATCCTGTATAAATTATAGTTTATAAGTTCAGAAATAGAAGCTTAGAACATGAGTTTTTTTACCGTTTTTTAGTTTATTACTTTTTATACCTTATATACAAATATACAATTATTTATATGAATATACAATTATAGTAAAAAAACATATTTATTGATATGCGATATATTCTGATATAATCATTTTTATACATAAAATAATTATGTGTACATATATAGATGTATGTATTTAGCCCAATTTTGCACACTGTACTGCAGTTTTAATGACAACGTGCACCGCTTGTCCCAAATGTCATTTGACGGCTAGTGCACAACCGATCTGATGTTTAGTGATAGTGTTCTTGTTACTATATTGGTCGTGCAACTTTCCAATTATATTTCCATTAGAATATAATGCTGTAACAATGTGACTATTTAAAGTGCAATAAAAATTTGATTTCAAATAAAAAAAATACAGTAACATGATAAATATCATCGTTTCAGTTTATTACAAACAAAGGGTGCGCTCCAAAGGCATAAGCTTTTCAGCGGCAGTCTTGTACTTTTCGTTGTTTCAACCTTTTGCTTCTGTCGTTGAGATAAATTAAAAATATAGAGTCACTCTGGACTGCCGACAGCAGTGAAATATTTATGATTATGAATTAGTGGCCATTTAAGTATTACGTGGGCACCGAAAGGGGGCGGGGGTCTTTGCTTTGGTTATTTTTAATTTCATGGGAGACGGGGGTGTCTGGGTGGTGATTACGTCAGCAACGTTTATTTGTTTTAAGTACATGATTTTTCTGTAAAATATACTATATGTATTGTATATGAACACATAACAACTTTACTTGTTCAGGCTCCAAAGCAAGAAGCATATTTATAAATTTCGAAAATATTTAGAAATTTAGAAAATATTAGTCTACCAATAAAAAATTACAAGAGAGTCACCTTTCTTGTTTATATAATTTTTATTTTTATACAGTCTTAAATGTATATCTTAAAGGCAATTGTCTAATAAATTTAAACTATTCCAAAGACACCGATATGACTTATATTTCGATTTGTTTTTTGACAGATTATGAACAGTGAATAATATATTATTATATACTATTCATTAAAAGATATTTTGATGTTTAATGAATCGTCACTTTGTTATATGATATAAATAATAAAAATACATTTGTACCACTATACTCTAAACACCTTAGAAATTGTCAAGTTATTTGAATAAATATTATAATGTCAAATTTATAATAACTATAATATAATTTTATTACCACATTAAGTTTTATTAATCAAAAAAAATATTCTTGATTCTGTTCGTACATTCAAACAAAAAAAAAAAATATAAAATGAAAGTAAACCTCTTCCGCCGGTTCATTGTTTCAGAACAGCACATGTAAATTGTGAAAATTATGATTAATTAATTGTATTCCAGTAACGAAATGATCGTTTCTTGTACTATTGGTATATAAAAATGACTCCTTTTCTTATGATTTTCGGTTGAAGTCAGATGATATATAATGCTTTTTCCCTAGTTTTTCTTTGGTACTATAAAATAGTATTGTAAAATGTGATTTAGCGATATTGTGAACACTTTGAGTCGCTTTTCGTTCTTAAAATACTAAGCAACTGTGCATCTTCCCTTTTGCATCTGTGTTGTTTTACCATTGATTTATTTTACCAATGTTGAAATGCTTTCAAAATTTTTTTTTTTTTGGTTCGAGGAAGTGGAAATCTTCACGGACGAAAGATACTCGGTCACGCGACCTAGAGACCGGGTTATGTGGGATTTTTACCCACTAAAACCACTCCCTTTGGGTGACTCTATTGTAACGCTTATATGTCCGGCACGAAGTAAATATGCGTTGACGGGCGGATGAAGCGAACAACAAACAAAGTTTGGGGACTTCGCGTCGCGTGGGAAAAGATTTATTGATTATTAACTAGGCTTACCGGCCCGGTATGGGATGAAAGGGAGATAAATTTTAATCGAGTTAAAATTTATTATTTTTAATCGCCTCTACGAGTAAGGCGTGCTCGAAGAGGCATATCAATTTTTCCGTCGGGATCGCGGCAGAGCGGAATTTTTTCGCGAGAATCGCGAGTTCGTTGGTGTCAATAACTTATATTATTGCCATTAGTCGATTTAAATCGTCCGCGGCGGACATTTGATGTTGTTTCCCTACAGGCGGAACGCTGCGTGGTTCCGCCGCTGCGCGGGCGTAACTTAGCGTTGACGAGACCGCGCGCGGGCGCTCGGCGCGGCGCGGCCGCCTCGGGCGGAGGGGGCTCTTTTTGGAGCACGCGGGCATCCCAGGTAATTGACCGTGTGGCCTTTTGTTTAGATAGGACGCAGGCGGGTGGACCGTCTGTGTTCTTATTGCGCGTGCATTGCGCTGTGCCGTGGTCGCCCAGACATTTGATGCAGCGCGCAGGATTGAAACAATGACGGACGCGTGCCCGTAATTGACAGTTATGGCACTGCCCGGATAAGGCGCGTTTTCGGGGCTGCTCCGCTTTAACGCCGGAGAGCAAACATACGCTCCTGATTTTAAGGAAGGCGACTTTCGTCGCCTTGTCGTTGGCCTCGGCTGTGCCGGAGACCAAAACCAAGTCGAGGGGCTCGCAGAAGCGGTTCTGTATGCGACGTACCGATTAAACCAGAAGATGTTGAGATAGGAGGTCTTCCTTGACCTCATCAACGGGTATTTCCTTAGGGACTCCCCTCAGGACTACCCTCTCTTCTTTAAGGGAGTAGATGTGAATGCGGATTGTTGTGTAATGAGCAGATTTTGCAGATTTATAAAATCTGCGACGGTTTTCGCTTGCAACTTTAATCCCTGAACGGAATTACGGTTGTTGACACCGTTACGTTACCCCGGCAAACAAAGGATGACGCAGGCTCGTCTCTGTGCACTTCCTGTATTAGCTGTGGCTCGGCGTACACCCGCACACACAACACACACAGATTAGAACACTGATCGCTGGACACACTGCACTTATGGAGCACTGTAGCGCGACCGTTCGGAGTGGAGACCGGACAACGACTTCTGAACAAAAATCCATAAATCCATAAATGCTTTCAAAATACGCAAAATCTTTATATGTATTAATATTTATGTAAGCATCGGGGGTAAGTTTTTACTTTTGCTGACAAAGAGGAGTGGAGATTAAAGATTGAACATATTCTATTCTGCTTAATGGCCCCTTAACAGCGATTTTTTGAGGCTATCAAACTAACTGCAAAATAAATGATTCACATATCATACTTTGTAAATTTGTAAAAACCAGATGAATGTCAATGATGTTCATTGACATTCATCTGGTTTTTTTTATCTATCGGCGCTCCAAGCAACGATTACATTTATATAAATTTTTAGGTGTTTCATTTATTAATCAAAACACATGATGTGTTTTGTGCAAGCTCCATAAATCTAAAATAAATGTCATTTTATATATTTAAGTTTGAATAATAAAAACTTAGCCTTTTAATTTAATAATAACAATAATAATATCGCAATCTACGTAAATTTGTAAATACAATTTTCTTACAATTATTCTTCTTTATTTGATCTTCTTGTTGTAATGCCATCAGTGGCGTAGGTTCCACATGATACACGTCGCATTCATATTTTCGACCTATATTAATGTGACCACAAACCTCGCAGTAGCAGGCTTGTAATTTTCGATCTTCCGATTTTGCCGTTGAAATGAAATTTGCAGCCACTCGGAACTGCCTATAGAAGAGAAAATTTAAAATTTTTAATTAACAGCGATGTTTGACCTTATCAAAGTAATTGTAATATCAATGTTTCACATATCATAATTGGTACATTTAACTATTTTTCTGGTTTTTAGATGTATCGGCATTCCGTACAACAATTACATTTACATCTATTTTAAATTGTTCATTTATCAATCAAAATACGTGATGGCTATGCAAGCCCAATAAATTTAAATAAATGTCATTGTGTATATTAAGATTTGAACAGCAAATTTGGGCCTATGAATTGAATCACAACTATAGTGTTGAATTGGATTTAGATTTATAAATACAATATTATTTTAAAAAAAGTTTTACATGTGGTCTATGTACATATACTGTTAGCATAAGCAAGTTGGTTTTGTGAAAATATAAGATTTCTCTAATACAATGGTCTGTATTTTGTCTGGAATATTTGTTGAACAAGGGTATCCATTGTTTAAATTGAAATATCCCTGTTTTTTTTTTGGTTTTTACTTAATTTTATAGTATCCAATAGTATTATAGGTCTATATGACTATGAAAATCTAACTTGACGATTTCAATTTATTGTCTAGTAACTTCATATTATATCAGTGCCCAAAGTAAATCATTAATTTGGCTTACAAGTATCTCACAACTTTCTTTTTAATTTGATCTTCTTTTAAAATACCATCAGCGAGACAAGGCTTCTACATTATACAGGGCGTTTTCATACTTTTGCTCTATAAAATGTCGGGTCTAACCTCCCAACGACACTCTTCTTTTTGATGTCTAGATTTTATATTTTTAATGTTTAGAACAATAAGAAACAGGCAGTCATTGGGGACTACCGATAGAAGTGTAAACTTAAAGCTATGAATCAACAGCCATTTTTTGAGGTTATGAAAGTAAATGTTATAGCAATGATTGACATATCATAATTTGTAAATTAAAAACTGCCATTTGTCTGGTTTTAATATATATCTGCATCCCTAGCAACGTCAACATTTATATACACTTTTTGATGGTTCATCTATTAATAAAAACACATAATGACTGTGCAAGTTCAATAAATTAACAATAAATGTGATTGTGTAGATTTAGGTCCGAAAAGTAAAATTTTGTTCTTTTAGATTAAGCAATATAATACCAATGTTGCAATCTACTTAAGTTTAAAAGGACAATTTTCTTAGAACTTTTTTCTTAGTTTGGTCTTCTTATTGTAATGTATGGCTCTACATAATATAGGCCGTTTTCATATTTTCTATTTATATAATGTTGATTTCAAACTCCCAGCGATAGGTTTTCTTCTCCTTTTTGATATCATCATTTTCTACTTTTGACGTTTAAAACAATTAAAAAATTGATAGTCATTGATACTGTCGCTAGAAGAGAAAAATTTTAAACCAATACCAATGGTATTTTGATGTTATTAAATTAACTATAATATCAAAATTGAAATATCCTAATTCGCAAAATTAAACCATTATTGTTAGTTTTGTGAATACATCTATCGGCACTCCGAGCAGCAATTACATACATTTGAGTATGGTTTATTTATTATGAAAACACATGATGGGCTATACAAAAAAATTAAAACAAGAGAATGTTTAGATTAGGGTTTGAATTAAAAAAAGAATAATGTTACAATTGAATGAAATTAAGAAAGAATGTCATATACGTATATAGTAGTATATATATCACAATAGACTGTTGCCAGTGATGTGTTAGTGACGTGATCTCATAGGAGTTTACGCATATACAAATCACCTATTGAGCATGCCAAAGTTTTCACATATATGTATTGTATAAGTACTAATATAAGACGAATAAATAAATGAATTTGAAAACTTCGGGCATATTTAATTCATTAGTAATAGTGGTCGATTAATAAATAGAATAACACGCGGGCGGATAGTAGACAAACAGATGGACCCGGAAGTTTTGTTATTGTAGTTTCAACTTCTTAGGTACACAACCATCGAAAAAGATAAGCATAGTAGTATTGCTATATAAACAAAATAAACAAACTGAAATTGGCTTCGTAGTAGGCGTGGCATACGATATTGGCTTTGCCGCTGTACAGACGCGCGTGTCCTTATTCTTTATCTTTCTGTCGTCAACGAGTGTCTTCATTCTTTTCTTTCTTTCTCTTCGGTTCAGAAATAAGTGTCATTCGAAATTAAATCTAAAAAAGATAGTAGTAAGGTCCTTTATTTTGTTTAAAAATATGTCGTATATCCATCCTCATTTACATTTGTGTGAGTTATGTGGCACGAATGTACGTAAATTTGTTCGACGTTATAGTTCTATGGTTTTTTTTTTATTTTGATGCACTGAACCTTAATTAATAGTAATTAATGAAGAGGTTAAATATCAAATCTCTTCGACAAATAATAAACATTTTGACACATACAAATACTTATCATAATCCAACAATGTCATGAAAATCACACTTATAAACCGATATTTCATAAAATTGTGAGAGTTGCACATTTCATCAGACATAAAACAAATAGCACGGGTAGATAATTGAATTGCGAATACAGCAGCTGCAGAAAAGAGATGGCGACGAGAAATCTATGCAAGATAAAGGTGCCTCGTGGTCTGCTTGTGTTGATCCTGTGCACATATATGGGTAGATTCAAACCAATTGACGGTTGAGAAGTTAGTCATAATTTTAGGTGTCGTGGCTTGTTATTCTCGACTTGCTCTACACTTGCGCGGATCCGCGCTCAAAGCTCCCTTCACAGCCGCCAATTTATTTGATTTAAACAGTAATTAGTTAACCCCATGTCATTACTCATTGTTATAGAGGCCACTGGGACCACCTTGTCCAGCGCCCTGCAACCCTTGCTCATCTAAGGTACATCGCATGATGGCCACTAAAAAATCAGTTAAACTCATTGGATCTAACTGATCATCAATTTGTTTTTACAGGTACAGCTTGAAAACGATTTCGCGAGGGTGAACATCCAAATTCGAGAGACAGAAAGTAATTACACGGCTAAGCAACAGAGGTGGGGTAACATATAGAAGAACAAAATAGGGAGGGTAATAATAATGTATTGTGTAAGTGTAAGCTTGTTGCAGTGCGTGGCTCTGCGAGCTGAAGTTCTGGAAAAAATGGACGAAATATCGAGTAACCGTCAGCAATTGGCCGAAGTATTGGACCGTGTGCGCCAACTAGAAATGAAACTGGAAGGATTTTCACAGAAAGCGGGTGTGGTGAGTAACTGGGCTATATCGCCACTACCAAATTAAAATACTTGCATTTTTCATTTCCGCCAGCCACACCTGGTAAGCCATACTTTATGACTTCGCTTCGATGCTCGTCTTCCCTTACAAGTTGAATAATCATAATGTACGAACTTTTTTGGACAAATTAAATCGTAGCAATTACCTAAAAGTTTCGTTGCATGAGTTAAAACATTACTATTAATAGTTCTGGTTATGGAATTTTATTTATTTTACCAAATTGAATCTCAGTTTCAATACACATTGTATCTCAGGGTTAATGTATTTGTACCACTGCACTGTTGTCAGTTTATGTATGAACATTCTTTTTATGTGTTCACAAAATCATTGATTAATAATGATAAGGACAGGTGGTGTCTTGGAGACACCCAATTGGAACGAAGTTGCCTTCCCAAAAGTTCCCTTTTGGTAAATGTTTACTATAAACTATGTTTCAAAATAACAGGCTTAATAAGTAGAAATAAAAATTACACACAAATTGTGTGTTGACTATTCCGCTCCAGTTTCTTTATTATAGCTAATTATTTGCGTGTGATTGAAAGCAATTTTTTTTAATTACTGCAAAGAAGTACAGTTTCACGCGCATGCATACAATGCATACTGTGTTTTTTATTTAATTCATAGCTCATTCTCACATTTGAGGGAATAATATTGCTCTGAGCAAGAAGCAAATAAGTTAAATAAAATTTTATGACACGGCGTGGAAATCAACTAATTAGAAGGCGCTTATGCTTATTTAGGCGATGCCGGCGCGCGAACAGGAAGGACTGCGCGAGGAACGCGCTCGCCTTCTCGAGGATCAGCTCGCTGAGACACGTCGGGAGCTGTCTGACGTGTGTGCTATTAACAACATACAGCAGACAGCGCTCGTGAGCACGACCTCGATCCTGTCATCTGTACGTCTCCTCTGTAGGTGTCTCCTCCATATCCTTTATTGACCACTTATGCAGTTCTTGCAGGCGGAGCTGAAAGCGATTGAGCGTGAACGGCTACTTCACTGCATGCAGGTGGACAACACTCGTATCCGTTATCAGATCAACCAGGAAATAATGCGCGTAAAGGTGATGATATTTCGTTATGGATATACCTGTTAGACCTAATTATTATTTATTTTTTAAAATAAACTCGCACCATGTTCCCAGAAGGATAGTCAACGCTACGGATAGAATCCCCACATTGTACGATCTTTGAATATTTTTTATTCACTAATATCCTTCAATCGTTTCAAGTAAGCTCGTCGATTTGGGATACTTTAAATTTGGCTTCTTTTTAATGTGCCACTATTAAGTATTATAGTATTTTCGAAATGTAGCTTCACTTTATTATTTGGCGAGAATAGCTACTACAACTTTTGTTTAGATTCCATAAAATCGCAGAATCTCTAAAAGGGCATTTAAATTTTACATTTTATTGCTCTAAAACGCCAGTTGCCATGTATTGTGGTTCACGACGTCACTAGATAGTCAATAACTGTAAATTGTAAACAATGTGACAATGATAAACGAAAGAAGCAGTTAATATTTATTATATGATGACATCACTTTTAGGAATTAATTACGGTGGATATCGTTTCCTTTGTATTTAATAAGAATGTAAAATATGGAATCTTTAAATGAAATATATTTATTACATATTTTTATGAATTAAAATTAACTTGTCTCGATTGCATATGACAATTAGTACCTAATATATGTATTTTTAGATTTTTTCGCACACAAAATAAAATACCTTATTACATAGCGTATCTATGTAGCGTCACTATAATAGGCGGTATAACTAAAGAAGTTATATCAGAAAATCTTATTCTAATCCGAGCGGGTTACAACTCCTTTGTTATGACTTCATATAACAATAATAATAATATTTTTATAAATGATTATCGTCATTTTCTGTAAAATTATATAATAGAATACTTGGGATAGCCCAAGCTATTTTTGTGACATCTTTTTTAATTCACATAACTTACACTGGCTGCTAGGTATCTGGAATTTTCTTAGGAAATATGCATATTATTTTGTGTTTATTTTTTAATTTCGTTGCTTGTTTCAGGTAAGCAATTCGGTTGTATATAGAGAATGGAAAAAACATTTTTTTTTCTAATAATGAGAAATTAGCAAAACATCTGAATGAGAAATATGCTTCATTCGTTTCAGCTCAAGTTTCAGGAACAGATGCAGCAGCTGGAGCCGCTACCGGATTTGTTGCGAGCTACCGAAGCACGGCTCAAAGTCGCATATCAGAAGCAGGCCGAAGCCGAACATAACACGGAATCGCTCGCCAGAGAATTAAACTCCGTCCGTGACAAGGTATACAGGTGCCGTAGACTGGTCGAATGCCGGCTGCGTAATTCTAAGGTATTTATGTACCTTCTGTGCAGCTGGTCAAATTATCTCAAAAACCACCTCCAGAGCAAATAAAGCCCAACGACGACGAAGAGAGACTGAACTCGGTGGTGCAACGAGTGCAACAGGCGACTGCCACTAAAGCCGCTCTTGAAACAGAAATAAAGCGGCTGACGATGGAAAGCGAACGTATTGCGGAGGCTGTTGTTCTTAGCGACAATCGAATTCTCGAGAAGGAGGAGGAGTTCAATACGCTAACCGATAAACTAGAACGTGCCCGTGTGAGGACAACGCGCAGCGTCAAAAACGCGGAACGCCGTGTTGATGTTATACGGGAGTAATTTAACACCACTACTACTTTCTACATCCACAATTACCGAGATAATACTAATTATAAATCATGTTACAATGTGGTGTATTGACGTAACATATTTTTCCAGGTGTTTCAAATCGAAAGTAGACCAATTAGAGCGCCAATTAGTGGAAGTCCGTGCCCGTTTAACGACTGTTGAAAAGGAACGCGATGAGGTATGTTCATGACACAGAGTAAACTGAATTGATACAACAATGTCGTTTAGATGTTTATCAGTGTTATTGACATTGCAGCTGCAGAGCCGACTACAGGGTCAGGTAGTGCAGTTGAGTTTGAGTCTTCAGCAAGCGGAACATCGCATCTCCGGGCTTCAAGCACAAGTGTCACGACTCCAACCACAACCTACAACTGCCAACCGTAAATGTACCTGCGCAGCCTGATTTCACTCCGGGACCATGAAAGATCTCATGATTATGAATTTTCAATAATATTTACATTAAGATCCAGAATGGATCAATTCGTGAAAGTGATACAAAAAATTGTACATTTGATGCCAAAACAGTTATGTATACCGAAATAATTAAATGAATATTTCAAAATTCTTAATCAATTGTGTTTAACTTGATCTTTAGTTTATGTATAACATTGATAACATACAGTTATCCAATAATTAAAGACCGATTTAATTTCTTGCAGACTATCCAAATTATAAAATAAAATTATACGATATTCTGTCATACTGTTTTCATTATATTATCAAATATGACCCTTTTGGGTACACACGAAGGTATTCTATCCTATATTCATACACAACGAAATTATCTGTTTCATTGAAAATATTGTTATTTGCTGCGTCTGTCATGCTCCAATAACGTCCGCCAAACAGGGCAGCTGTAACGTCGAATATCATAAAATTATTTCTCGGAATACCAAAATGATATGCATTTGTAGATTTTTAGAAAAAATCACATTTACCTTCATTTGGTGATCGTCTTTGTTATGTCGACTGAAGTGAAAAATGAGATACGTAATAGGATTAGAGAGAGCGACTTAAATCCCGGCCACATCGAAAATTGTGTAGGGATTTGGGTAAATGATTTGAATGTTATTTTATTCACAAATTTATCCAATAATTGTTGTGAAATATCTAAATTCGTGTATTATTTATTACCAGCATTAAATGTGTTATCGTTTTGGCTCATCGAAAATATTTATATTATTCTGGTATCTGAAATATTCAAATGTATCATCTACAGAAATATTTTTACAGTATAATCTTGTAGAAACGATTATATTTCAATTATTATATTTAAACGATTTATAGCCCGTGATACAGGTCTTTACACAGGGCGAGACAGATATATCTATAGACAGGGCGAAAAATCAAGTGTTATAAAAAGTGAAGTCATTCTGTTATTTTACGTCTCTGCGCAATATATATGCACTAATTATAATAATGGATGCGTTTTACGTATATAAAAACTCACGCGTATCTCCCAGAAGGGTAGGCAGAGACTATACATTTTCACATGGTACGCTCTTCGCATATCTCGCTTGCTTTACTTACACCCATCAATTTTTTCATGCAAGCTCGTCGGTTTCGAGTTATTTTTCGGGTATTATTTTCGGGTAAATTCGCCTTTTGAAGTGAAACTTCGTTATCGGGTTGGAAAAAATTTAGTGTAACATTTTTCGTTACGCGTCACATTTTCCGTTACGCGCCATCTTTTTCTTATCCCTACCACGCGTGATTCGAAGTATACTTTCTCCAGCGGGTAGGGATTGGTAAATGTCTCCAATGTATTTTGCGGCCCGTTTTGAGTAGTTACATTTTTAAGGTTATTTCAGGTTAACCTTAGTTTTTGATAGTAAATATCAGTGAGTTAAGCCATTAATTACAAAATATATAATAACGATAACAATAATAGTAATAATTCTATTATAATTAATGAAATGCTATAATCTTAGTAGCAGAAGGTGAAATAATTGTATTATTTTTGTATCCATGTCTATGATAATAAAAGCCTTTTGCATAAACTTTATCTAATTTAGCTTTATTCAACCATTTCTGTGAAGTTGTAAATAGTAAATCATTTATCGAAAAATGATGTCATAAAGAAGTTTCACTTCTTACGTGTGTACACCAATACACACACACTGTTTTTTAATATGCCACCAATTTAGTCTGTATAACTTTTTTTAGGGCGTTCCTTGCCGACGCTTGCTAAGACACTCATTCAATCTATGGGTTTGTTAGTCTACGTTCATTCATCCTTTTTTCGATTCTAGTCGCTAAATCTTTCAAACTACATTCCTCTCTGACATGACTTTTCCTACATCCATGCTTTAAAAACACTACATATACTAAGCGGAGATCGCACCTCCACTGCATTGATTTTACTTTAATTGTTCTTCTAACCAACCGAGCTTTTACTACCATATATAAGCGTAAGATCAGAACCTCATTGTGGATACGCGCTTGTCCAGGAACACTTTTACTATTCATAATTGCAAGCAAAGCCTCATTCACATTATTTCCCACATTCTCTCTTTGATATTTCTATCATGATTTGTAAACAGATTACATTTTTCGACACTCTCACCTTATGTAATATATATATATGTGAAGCTACACATCCCTATCTGAGACCTCTGCGGATGTCAAACCAGTCAACATGTTATGCCCCAGTTATTCTGATGCGAGCATTACGCATCTTTCGATGTATGTGATGTGAAATTTTATTACTACTATTGTCATGTAACATGATTTATGTATTATATTTTATTAAATCACAATAAATATGTAAGCTGTCAATGTTATAAGATATGCTTTTATTTATCTCCTTCCTATTGTATATATTCCTATTACATATATATTTTGTCCTTAAGAATATATGAAATATCGATGTCTGAGATAACGTTCAAAGTCCTGCTCCAGGACTCTGACCGCCGAGCTTAACATTAGCTTCATTGTGTGTTTTTTTAAATTGTCTTTGGTAGGTTTTATGCTCAGAAGAATGGTTACTTTAGGAATGAAGCTAAAATTTTTTTCTGTAATTAAAGAGCTGTGGCCTGTGTATTTTTTTTTCTTTCGTGGTTTTGTATGGGATGAAAGCGTAAATTTTAGTTATTAATAAAATCCTTTTAAAAGAATAATAAAGTCGAAAGAAATGCTTAACATGAATACTTAAGTACATATTTTTGTCTGTTGTAAACATTTTCAGTTAATTCAAGTTTTTTCAGGTAAAATTTCAATCGACAAGCTAGGCTTGCAAAACCGTTACTATTTCGGTTAAAGTCCCTTTATTATGAAAATGGTGTGAAACCTTATAAACGTTGACTTTATGTTAGTGTTTGATTAATTTCGTGATATATAGAAGCATTTCAACATTCAATAATCATGTTTCCTTGTCACAGGGCATACCCATACTATACTCGTTACGAATTTCGGTAATTTTGTGGTTTTTCAAAGAGTTGTACTGAAAAATTTTTCTATGTAAAGTTTATTGTTTTCAAAGTTTTTTTTTTTGTAGAATAGTTATTTTATTTTTTATATTATGCCTTAAATTTGCATATTTATAAATATGTTTCATTGTATAAACTAAATTTTAAGACTTGCCATTTTTCGATTATTCTCAGTTTTAAATTTTTATGCACTAAGCTAACTACCAAAATATACAATTCTTTATATTTTTGTAGTCTATTAAAAGATCCAAAGGTACAAGCAATAAATCACTCTATTTGAAATAAACTCACCCTAAAAATGGATTTTAAAAAAACACCTTTACTTGAGCGCGGTCGTTCGATGCCTTGCAATGTAATGTCTCTCTTGACAAAAAAAAAACGTATGGAGTGTTGATTTTTTTTAATAGATATTATTACAAATTAGTTATTAGAAAATAAATAAAATACAAATAAGAACAAAAATGTTGTTTTATTTTTTTGTATTTGAGCAAACTCTTGCAAGGTACAGCTTCTATAAGTTTAACATTTAATTTTTTATTACTGGACACCATTTTCAATTAGTTTTCTTTTTCCAAAGTGAGCTAATTTTATCTATATTTCTAACATTTATAGCAACTATAGGATGCTAGTTCAAATTATGCGCAAAATGAAATTGTTTGCGTCTCGTCGACGGCGCGGCGAGGTGCAAAAGTGGCAGATCTATGAGGGTGGCGCTGGGGAGAAGTTGCGCGCATCATTGATTATTAAGGAGTAAACTCAAATGTGAGACGATTTTCTAAAATTTATTTATTTTATAGGATACATTATATGTATACACATATATATATATATAATATATATATATATATATATATATATATATATATATAATGACAAATGGTAATAAACTGAAATTAATACACCTTCGAACAATCAATTTGACAATTCACACTATTCTAATTAAATTCTTAACGTCTTCTTTGACTGCTGACTGTATGCTTTTCGTGTCCCGAAATGATGACCCGGTCCCGTGGTGACTATAGCAGAGTTATGTTTTGTACATGTATCTAGGTACATATCCATAGGGTATATATATATATGTAGAATTATATAATTTTTTATATATGTATACCCTCGAAACATTCCAACGACTTGATGGATTACGATCAATGAGGTGCCTAAAGATTAACCTAATTCATGCAAATGCATAGGAATGAAAATGTACATGCCATATTGAGTGACATTATTGAATAGATCTGTCAAAATTAAGATATTTTTTCATCGTTTTGCAGCAATAACGATTGTTTAAAAATTACTCAACTAGTATTTACATGGTAATAATTTAACAATTGATTAATGTCAATATAACGATACAAAAATCACGAATACAAGACACGAGGTTGACATCGCTATTGTAGAGCAAGCACTTCTAGAATATTGTTAATACGAAACTAAAAAGTATAAACTCACGCCTATCTCCCAGAAGGGTAGACAGAGACTGTACATTTCCTCATAGTACGATCTTTGTATACCTCTCTTGCTCCACTGACATCCATTAATTATTCTTTTCATACAAGCTCGTCGATTTCGCTTGCTTAAAATTTGACCCTTTTAATATGCCACAAATATGTCTGCATAGGATTTCTAGGGCGAACCTTGTCGACCTTTCTATCACACACATTCGCTCTATAGATTTGTTTTGTCAGTCTACTTTCATTCATCCTATTCCAGTAGCGAATAAAAAATAATTGAACAAAATTATGTGTCCAGTTCACATGCGACAGTAGTCAAACTTCAAAAATTAATTACTATAGAATGAGACAAATGTGGTATCAAAAGCCCGGTAATAAATTATAGAGTTTCTTTATTATAATATCGGTACCAAGTATAGAATTTATTTTATTTTTATTATTCAGGCGTACCCAAGTACATACCTCTTAATCTCACATTCTATATCGTTCTCTTCAAGCTAAATCTCCTATAGAAGTACACATTTTTCTCTTCTTATTATAGCTTTTAGTTTCATCAGTGTTAAATCGCAACGATGCTAAAGTTTTCACTTCAAAACGTAAAGTGAAGTAAATAAAACCAGCCAAGTGCATGTCAGACCTTGCTCAGTGTAGGTCTCCGTAGCCGTAGCTACAAGAAATACAACTACACGAAGTGTTAAACGATTGTAATCTTACCTTGCATTTGCATTATAAATTGTGAGTTGTATATAAGTTTGAGTGTTCATCCACCGGGTTGGTAAGAAAGTAAGAAAGCAATCTTTTGGTTGAGTACCGATATACTGGGTTTTTCAATCCTAACCCAGACATAAAAGTTCGTGTTCATACGATCACATTTAAATCGGCATCAACACAAAGATACTCTCACTTTAAACCTACAAAAAATGTGATGAAAACTCGCGTGCATTCAGAAATTTAATAAGCATGGTTCATTCACCTTAATTCAAATTCTAATGATACCGCTCTGCCTAAATACCTAAAAGGCGATGCGGGAAGGTTGGCGTGGGTGGCCGCCTGCGCTCGCTTGTACATTTAAGGTTATTTATCGCATCTTGGCGCAGATTTGAATTAAGATGAGCGGTCGATACACTTTAAACTGTTAAGATTAACGTTGAGAAAAGCTACAGAATTATTTCCATATTTTTTTTTTGGTTGGTAAAGAACGAAGAAATTCGTCCTATTACTAATCTATTTAATTACGTAATAGTACACTTACTAATTTTACTGAATCCTTTGATGATTAGGTAATAATGGCATCACAGGAATTCAGTTACTAACTAATTTATAATATCTCAACGTATACTAATTATTCTTATTATTATTAACTTTCTATATTGATTAACTCTATAGAATCCTATACTAATTAATAATAGTATCAATACTAAGTACTTATTATGAAAACTTAATAAGTATATGTGATTATAGCCAATTCAAAGAGAATGCGCATATACATTCTGCTACCCTATTCTATATAAATATGTATTATTATATCCCACAATTTTGTTTATTATTTATATAAATTCGGGTATGCATACTTACGAAAAGGTAGAAAATCATTATAAACCTAAGAGTAACGCAAACACGATTACTGCTTATTAATAATAACTATAATAGAAAGAGAAGTACTCGATTGCCTAAAAGTCGATTAAAATACATTATTGTACAATAAATGATGCGTATTCAAGGTTAAGGTGTGTGGTTAAGCAAAGAGGTCAGTGGGTCAAGATTATGACATTAATTACATGTCAAAGATAAGATATAGGTAACGGAAAAACCAGTCGATTAACTTAGAAATTTTTGATTAAGTACGCATTATAAGGAGCTTTATCAAAAGCATTTGTTTTTGTTTTAAAAAAGGACTGGTAATTGTTACTCATATTAGTGTTAAAGAAAATAAAAACTTAGAATATTAATTAATTTATATTTTATCCGCTAAACTTTTTCTCTGGGAGAAAAACTTAGACAGACGTAACTCAGCCAAATGTGTTTTTAGCACAAATGTAACTGTTCCTACATAATTTTAATTGCTTCCGTTACTCAATAGACTTGTGAATTATGTAATAATAGTTAATCCGATTTCTTAAACAATCATGACATCCAATATAGAAAATTAACAAGTGCGCACAGGAATTACCACAATATGACGTTGTTTATAGTTGTACAATACTCATTTTTAGTTAAGCATTAGCGACATTGTAGTATCTCAATATTTATGGTAAATAGAAGGACTAGCAACTGAAGTAAAGATTAGAAAAAAGAGGTTGATGGACAGATGGATGGACGAGCTCTATCTCATTACATCATTACAACATTACATCATTAACTGTCATCATATGTCATCGTTTTTTTTTTGTATGATATTTCATATGTGAGCCGTTGTTAATCTATAATGAAGATATTAAATATATTAAATTCACAGTAATTTTCCTATCCTTTTTGTATTGGCCAATATTTTAGTAAAAAATAACGACTATATATTTGGCTGAAATAATAACTATATATAAAAGTGAAATATTCTTTGCTTGTTTTTCTCACATTAACAATTACTGAAGTAGTCAATACAGGCTATGTATTTCCCAGTACGTCCACAATCTCGGAGATATTGTCAATAGTGAGATTAGGATGTAGATTCAAAGTGAAATTGGGAGATAAGCCGGGACGGCAACGTGACTGGGATCGACATCGACATTAAAACCTGTAACGAAAACGAAATCAGAATCATCTACAGGAGGTCGGTTTACGTTTAGATCACATATTAGTTATTATCACTAACCTTAGTTATTATTTAACAGTATTCAAATTTGTATGTATATGGTACACAAACTTATTATGAAAATAGAACCTGGGAAAACTGGATGAAGTCAGGCAATAAGGATCCAATCCGTAACATTGTCAAATATGAGTAAGATATAACGACCCATAAGGTCGATATTTTATATCAGTAAAAGATCCAAACGAAAACCCAATCTGTGTTTAAAACGTAAAGATAATAATGATACATTTAATGACCAAATTAACATTTAAAATTGGCGTTACTGTATGTTTGTTTTATGAAGATGGTGGTTGGTAATGCTTTATTAAGAATGGGAAGTGAAATTAAAACCTCCCTATAATTTAAATAATAGTATTAAGCACGAGTATTATTGATACAATTTAAAAAAAATCCTGCGAAACGAATCATTAGATACATCATTTATAAATTACTTGGATTGTGAAATTGTTTTCTGATGAACACAGATTATATTTTATGCATTGTGAAGTTCCATTATATATATAAGACTTTGGTCAATTCCATAGAAGTTAAATTAGAGAATCAAATATTTTCCTCCGATTATATTATGATTGCCCTGGTTTATTCAATAATAACACGTTCAATAGATAATTCAGAACGTCTACCAAAATCATTAAATATTTCGAATAGCTGCACTGACCAGTTATAATTATCTGCTTTAGTGATAACCATACAGTTCAACTGGTTTTCGTAATATTTAAATGATCCTTTTTTAATCGAAAATATATTCTATTCACTTCGTAAATATATTAAAAAATATAATTTTACTATATTTATTTACAAGATGCAAAATGTACAAGACATATGTAAAAATATGCTTTGAATTTATTAGGAATCAATAGTTAGAATACTAGCTATAAACAAACATGAATATAACTAGCTTTTACCCGCGGCTTTGCTCGCGTTGAAGCCCTTAAATAAATATCAAAAATCATTACATTCCAATAGAACCGAAACAATGTGATTCAGTATTTAAAAATTACTACATACAATGAAATTATATAATAATTAACCCCAAACTGATTTTCAACAGTTGTACCTTGAACACGACGATGCCATTCTTTTTTCGAGGTATTCCACGTGCAATAACGAGGAACCTCAGAGTATAGTAATGTCCTTGTAAAATGATTGCTCTGACAAAGCTGGAAAAATGCAGTCAGTGTGGTTTTAGGAGGAGAGAAAAGCCTTTCTTCAAAGGTGTCTACATAAAAAAATATTCTCGTTGTCCGTTTTCTAAATGTGTGACAGTAGGGAAGCCTAGCAGCCGCCACGCTGCTTCATTGCTACTGACATATCTTCCTGCTTGATAAGTTTGTACTTCATTCTGGAGCTATACAGTACCTTTATTACGCAGATTAAAGATCGCCTAGTCGCCTTCCTTATCGATATACTTGCAAATACATTTAATTGCACGGACAGAATTGCAAGCTTCAACATTAATGTGGGCGATAAATAATTTACACAGAATCGGCGAATAGGGCACAACCTAGCTATTATCGAAACTTTTGATTACCCCACTGCGAGTCTGAATGTCAACTATTTTACCACCATCTTCAGGCGCCCTTCGTCTATATAACGGATAACCCTTATCATTGTGTACTGTTTCTCTAATCATTTCCCGAGGATACTTTTTTGTACACTTGCCATTTTTCATGCAAGGTGATACTGGATTGCGAGTTCCACTGGGACCGTGAATCATATTCTGATTCCGTGGATCTGGAATTTCAGCGCTAATTATGCTGTCAATTTGATTGCGTAGTAGCTTCTCTTCTAGCCAAATTAAAATGTGCACATGGGGTAGACCTCGTTTCAGCCATTCAATGGAGTACATAGGCACTGGTGGTCTCCACATACTTTTCCTTTTGTCACAACATTCATTAACTTTTGAACTTTTAAATGAAATACGCAGGCAACTATGTCATGTCAATCAGTGGCTTTTTGGCCAGACATAAGCTCTTGAGTAATATCCTGCCACGAAGGATTACAGGTAAAAGTTACGAACAGGTCAGGCCTTTCGTAAGTTCATACGTAAGTGAAAGCGTCTTGAGTGTACTCATGCAGATAACGGGGACTGTTTACAAAAGTAGACGGAAAAATAACCATATTACCTAAGTCATTAGGTCTTTTATTATTATATGCACTAATCGCATCTTGCAGATGAATGTAATTTTCAGCTCGTAAATTTATCTGGTTTATAGAAATGTAACGAAGACGTTCGCTCTCAACTTTAATATACATATCTACAAATAATTGATGAAAAAGTTGTCTTGTTCGTGGAAGGAGGTTGAAGTCGTATTCTCGAAGCATCATGTGATACTCATAAAAGTCCATATAGGAAACTTTTTTATTAGGAACTGACTGTCTTGTTGCTGGATTAACAACTGGTATATTGAAATAATATCCTGGCTCATCCTTACTGAAAATTAGAGGATACTGAAAAGAACTATAAAATTTATGAGTATCGGCTACGCGCTTTAGCGTATCATCACATGCCCTTAACACTATGTCTCGTGGAGAGCATGAATCATCAGTAACCAAAATGCCAATTTCATTGACCATCGGCGCATTATAACGCCTTTCATGTTCGCCACATGGAGTACGATAAGTATGAATGACAACTTTGTAATTATCTGAAGGCTAATTTTCGATTGCGCTTTTAAAAATATTCACCAACAAATTGTGACTGTCTAACATTTGTTGGATTTTCAATACTGTATCTCTTTCAATTCCTTTAATATTCTGACAACGACGGTTTACTCTATTTTGTTCATCATCTATAAAACACACCTGCAAAAATTTATACTGTTCATTAGCTTCTGGAAAAAGTGATCCATCCAGTGATCAGAAAAATTGGTGAAGATCCAGCCATTACTATTACTTTATCCACTCCAACGGATGTCATTTGAAAGCAAGAGTTATATTTTCTGATTTTGCTTATAAACGGCTTTGACTCATCTATTACACGCGTGTTTAAAGTTTTTAAAGGCTCATTTGGTTCACCAAGTAATGAAAGTAATACTTTATCGTTGAAACAGCACATTCCAGTAGTTTCATCTTTCCATTTGAGAGCATCGCAATACGGGCATTTTTTATTCATTGAGCCAATAACAATTAAAGGATGACTATGATATTCAATCGAAGGATCATATTGAAATCCAGTATTGTTAAATACAGACCGATCCTTACGCATGAAATTTCGACGGCGTGTGGCCTGCATTTCTGCAAAACGAATTCTTTTCGCCTGCGATTGTTTCTGCGTTTCTATCGCTTTTCTAGCTACCTGTTGCTCAGCTTGTCTTTCTACTCGAACTCGTGTTTGAAGAGGCGTTTCAGCTGGTCTCAAAATAATTTGTCGCTGTGCTTGCTTGTTGTCTTCTCAGCTCTGAATGAGCTGAAGATTCTTGATTTCGAGCCACTTTTGCTGCACTGGCCCGTGACGAACTTCTGGACACATCAGATTTACGCTTCCGAAGCATTTTAAAGAAGAACAGAGTAAAAATTAAAATCAATGAGTAATAATTAAAACTATAAACTGATACTTAACGTAAAAATTGAAGTGTAAGTGACAGAACAAAATAACAATAAATATAGAAAAATTCCAAACTGCTAATATTATAAACCGATTATCATGAAACTTTGTACACATATTTAGAGATATTAGAAAGGGCATAAGATACTTCTCATTAAAAAAAATTACGGAGGGTAAGGGTAAAAAATTATTTTGGCAGTCATGGTTTTTTGTAAAAAAATTAAAAATCTAGCAACTTTAACGCCAATAAAGAGCAAACCCTAAGTGCTGTATCATCGACGGTCAAATTAATATCTTATTGACTATAGCTTTAGCTAAAATGTCTTCCAAAAAATCTTTTTTCTCTCTAAAAAAAATATTTTTTTAATAAGAAGTAATGTATGTCCTTTTTAATGCCTTTGATAATATGCGTACAAAGTTTCATAATAATCGATTGAATAGTTTTAACGTAAAAGCGTAACAAACAAACTTACATTCACATTCAGAATATTAGTAGGGATTGTTTTAATAATTATGTTCAATTTATAATTTAAAACTAGAATATTGCATTTGTAAGGTAACTAATAATATTGCACTATAAGGCTGATCGTACAGATCGTCTCCAAAACTTCGCGAGCACCATTTGAAACTTAAAAAGCTCAAAAATGATCTGCGAAGGCTCAAAAGATTTCTCTCCAAACATTCCCCTCAAATCACTCCATACTAACTAAGCAAAGATCGCATCTCGACTGTATTGATTCAATTCTGAGGTTTCTTTTGTCTTACCTCACCTTCGCTGCCATGAGCCTGCTGCCGGGGATCACTAATTTATGGTTATATATACAGCTAAGCGCGCTTGTTGCGAGACACGTACGGTTTATAACAGCAAGCATTAGCTCATTTATTTTCTCTCCCATATCCGCATACGCTCTCGTTTCCATATCTCTCTTAGATGTACCGTCAATTGTAAACGAACAACCATATAAACACACATTTTTCTTTTCCTTATTCAATACTCTCACCTTAGGATCAGACTTATGGGGCGGTAAATGCTATCGATAAATGCAATAGTAAATGCTGCTATAGTCTCCCTTGCTGCTATCGGTTCCCTTTAAAAGGGCTAGCATTGCGCCAGATAATAGGCATCCCACACACAGACTATTCGGATATCTATAAAATCATGTTTTTTAACGGAAACCTAAAAATATTTATATTGCACAGCATATGAACTCCCTTCGACCTGTTAGAAATTTAACCTTTATATATCAATAAAATATTAAATATCAGTGTCAAGTTTATTTTTCATACAAATGTTTCTTATTTTTTTTTGTATTACATTGAAAACTTTTATAGCGCCGAATAAAAGTTTCATAAGGCTCTTTTCAATACGTAGAAAAACCCATAAACTTTGTCAAACATTTGTTAACTTCGTGACCTGTACTTATTGCCCTAAATAAGCGCGGTGCGTTTACTCGAATTGTAGCTTACACTAAAGCAAATAAATAGCGTTAATAAAAACTTCTAAATATTCATCACATTTTTATGCTAATATGAGTCGCATAACATATTTATGCAAATAACGGCGTATTTCAATTCAAAATATTGTTCTGCAATTTTGAAATTATCTTGCTAGCTCGTAGAATTAATATGAAACAAACGTGTTTATGAATAAATATTGATTCCATCCGCTCGGTAATTTATGTTCAATGCACATATAAGCCACCCGCGTACATTTCCATGACGTTCACGTTCCGGGTTCATCGGTGACCAACTTACAAACATTAAGTTGATATTATGTAATTTATAGTCTTGGAGAACGTTGGCGATATTTCATCACCGGTAGTAGCGTTAATCACATATTTACTAGTTGAATATATTATGATGTAATTGACGTTAATTACAGGCGTAATTTATAAACGAAAATTTATCAACATAAATTGCTGTTGCTTGTATCTTACATAAAATTTGTTTTTTACTATTGTGCTTTTGATGTCAAGATCTACCAATTTATGTTTAAACATTCCTACTTTTTTTCCAAATTAAAGGAAGTCAGAACAGATAGGTTAATACGACTTCTACTGTTGAATCAGTGAATCAGCATTTGGAACGGGTGGTAGTGGTGATGTTATGTCGAAGACAAACGTTAATGACGTGTTTCAAGTGTAATTTCTATTAGCTATTTTATAATTTTTAACGCAAACCATAGTCAGGTCATACGAAAAGAAAAATAGCTCCGAAGTACGTTTGATTCGTTTGAACCGTGATCATGAACCGTGTAAATGAAAAAACAGGCTATTAGGCTCATTAAATTCCATATATGACCATATAGACGACAAGAACTGAGGTTAGCGAGGTACGAAGAGATGCAATCTAAAGTGAATGTTCGTGGACGTCCTTGCGTTGCCGCGACACGGACACAATGCTGTAATCACACATCTAGTTGGTTCCACGCGATTCAGTGTTGATCCGCACTATCGGACGGAGAACGTCTATCGGCGTGCGTGTGCGTACTTCTATTAATAAAAGTCGTTTCGCGTAAATAAAATAACAAATCAAACGACGCGTACGCAGCCTCGATTGAGAAAAGAAAGGAGTGCTGTCTTAAGAGACCGTAAGTAAAAACTGAATATGCGTTCTCTAAAAATAGTATGTTTTATTTAAAGTTATTTTTTTAATATTGTCTTTTAATATCCATTATTTCCTAAAAGTTGGTATTGAATACTATCAGACTAATTAGTGGTGCGTTTTTATTTTGATAACTCAACAAAATATTTTGACTTAATTTCTGGATATTTGAAAAACAATATCGTTATCAATGGTATGAATATGAAAAACAATTCATAAAATATTTGATAACGTTATAATATTTTTATTCATAGCTTTTCTGAGTTTTTAAAATTTTTTTTTCGTGCTCGGCTCATGTTTTCTCGGTAGTCGAAATCATTTTACAAGCTCAACGTTACACCATTGACATGAAGGTAAGTTATGTATGCTTCATTTACATTATATATTTTTTACGTTAATTTAATCGGCATTAAGAATTAATATAAATTACTATTGAACTATTATTTTATAAATCATTTCTCAGACCGTACGTAATATTTTCTTCATTATCCTACTACTATAATTAAATTAATCCTTAAAGTGTTTTTACATCGGACATTGTAAATATGCCGCTTTTTCTGTTCTTGAGATTTTTAACGTCTTATTTGAAACATTGTTACATTCGAATGCAATCGAACATATCTTACGAGTAATTAGACTTCCTCCAAAGGCCTTTAGGATGAATTTATACAAATTTCAATCAGTTGTAAACACATTTTCGTTATATATGAGATTTATTTATCCGTCAATTTTATTATCTCTGCTTCCGTATGACTTTAAATTAAAACATTACAAGATTAAGAATTGCAGAGACAGCTAGTTTATTCTAAACTAGCTATCCCGCCCGCTTCGCTGGGTAATTTTTATTTATATAAATAAAATGGCGAAGGATTTACGGAATTCAAAAAATGAGTAGCCTAGAACCATCTACAAATCATTCCGCATCGAATGGTCAATCCCGTGTCTATACGTTTAGTAGTTTTTACGTGATTGGCGAACAAAGACAACCTATTTTCATTATACATGTATAGAAGATGTGCGGAGGATATCCAGTGTTACTGATTTTAAATATAACAATACAATTTTTAAAAATAGTAGAGAAATGTTCTTCATTTTCAATCAAGTGTTGAAGCAGAGGCAATTAGACCGGCGCACAAGATGCCACAGGTCAAACCTAGAACGTGATTATCACATTATTAATAATACAGCAGTGTTCGGTTTACGTTTTTTTCCGGCAGGTTAAGTCTATTTCAACTCATTACCGTTTTTTTTTTGAGTGCTCCGACGTTCATTAAGGTTATTTTTTTATTCTAATGATGTCATTTAAATCCGACAAAAAATTTGAAACTGCCATGCAATATCAAAATTTCAACCAAATTGAAAATATGAGTGAGCTTTAAAGAACTATTTTAGGCTAGCTAAAATTCTATGTATATAATTTAGTCAGCACAACAAATTTCCTGCGGCAGTCAATAATATTTAGTATTTTAATTCTATTCTTTCACTGCTTTTGAATTGTTTTGAATATTTGAGTACCGACATTTGTGTACCTTTTAAAATAATTTACTAGATTAAAAAAATGTTCACAAACGTTAATTTTTATTTAACGTCACGAACAATAACGATACCTAATAGAAGTGAAAATAAAAAAAGAAATAGAGTACCTGTTACTTTTATGAGAGGTCAAAGTATTTTTTTTATTTGGAGTAAATATTAAGACTAAACAAAAAATATCTTGATAGAATTTGACAATATTGATTAGAATCGAGATCATAATCAAAGGGATAGATGGATAAAAAACAAGAAGGAAATAATTCTGCTGTGGCTCCGTCCGGGTGGAGCTTGTTATTATTAAATTATTAGAAGAGTGATCGTTTGTTATAAGAAATGATAGAACCCACAGGATGTTTAGCTGAGCGGCGCCGTGGGCACGATTAATTTATTAATTAAATAAGTCTATTTACAAATATGATTATATATGGAATTCAGAGTAAACGCCTGGTATAAAGCTTTATTTTGAAACTTTCTCCTTATGGGCTTCCCGAGAAATTATGCAGGTGCTTAAGCAACTTTCTCACGGGACCCAAGAAAGCTGATATCCTTTAAGGCTGTGTACCGCCCCCTACTTTGTTGCTCCTCCATATATAGATTTAGTTAGAGTTGGTAACATCCGTTACTAAGCACATTAAAGTACTGAAGACTCCGGCCACATTAATATTTCTCGGAACCGTGATAGTGAGTGTCGAAACCAACTTGTTTTTAATATCGAGATAGTCTTACAGCAAGTCTTGGAAAGAAGTAAAGTTAACCTTGTTGAATTCAACTCCCGAAAGACATGTCTTTGCGCTGTTAGCACTAAAAAATCCTCTTTAGTCCCCTACCTTTTCTTTAAAAGCACTCCTCTTAGTGCCACATCGAGTGTTATTGAAAGCTCGTAGGGATTATCGGTGTCAACATATCGAGCAGCGTTTTGTTTCGTGATCATCTAGAGAACAAACTATAACTTGTTTCTAAAAAGCTTAGGGTGTTTAATAGAGATTAAGAGTATTTCAAAATGGATCATCGCCTCTTACTTTATAAGGCGTAGGTTCGATATCATCTAGGACATTGTTGTCACTTGTGAGCTGGAGAACCCCAATATCAACTTTTGACTCTAGACCGCATCCAATATCTAGCATCTCGAATTATCGGCGACCCAGTAGTGTCTGGTCAACTCGTCCCGTTAGCTTTACGAAGAGATGTAGCATCTTTTTGTAAGCTCTATGTAAGAGATGTAGCATCTTTGTGTAAGTTCTACTGTGGGTAATATTCTAAAGAGCTTATCAACCTCATTTGTGCCATTGATTTCCATCATCATTCCGCTCGCCAGAAATACTATCAGCACCACTTTGATAGCTGGTGT
Source organism: Eumeta japonica (assembly GCA_005406025.1). Taxonomy (NCBI): domain Eukaryota; kingdom Metazoa; phylum Arthropoda; class Insecta; order Lepidoptera; family Psychidae; genus Eumeta; species Eumeta japonica. The sequence continues at coordinate 150,816 of BGZK01001382.1, forward strand.
TCTACTACCGTATGCTTCATGTGCACTTTTTTTCCACGTATGAACTTTAGAATGATTTACCATTGGCGATATTTTCAATGATCTATATTAAGGACGTCTTCAAGAAAGAGCTTACTAATTTCTGATAGTCTGACAACACACTGGTGACTTGGGTCGGGAGCATGTATGTTTGACGACATAAGGAAATGGGTGGATGAGAGATGATTTAATATATAATGAAAAGGAATTAACTTTTTCCATAACCTGATATCTGACATTAGATCGAGAATATTAAATTTTGGTAAGAAAACCGTGATGCCACAGTTAAAATTCCAATTTCTTTAAACTTATTTATAAGGGAAACACGCGGTTTTAACCCGTAAATTACGTGAAGAACCCCTTTTGTAACATGAAAATTCTGTAAACATCCGCAGCATGTACCCAAAGCATGATGTTATATGATCTCAAGTTATAGAAATAGCCAAAATAAACCAACTGGTTTGGATATCGAACAAATTTCTTATCTTTTAATTTTAAATGTAGGCAGAGCGGAGCAGCTTCAATCGACCGATTTCGACAGCATCCGGGTATACAATAGTAACTCGATAAGCTCACGGTTCTCGTTTCTTATTAAAATAATATCAGATTTAAATTTCGCATTCGGAAGTGAGAATTTCACACAATGCATTTTCTTCCTATTTTCTTTCTTCTTGGTATTAGCTTATCAGATTCGTAAATAAAATAGGCTATGAGATATCAAAAAAAAATTTAGAATTTTACTGGTAGTTCCAGAGGTTAACTCATCCAAACAAACAAACTATTTAATATCAGAATACGTATATAAGCAAAATTAACTTTTATTAAAAATTGTACCTTTGTTTATTAATAGACTTGTGAATAAGCAAATGTACAAAGTTAGAGCATATATGTTAGCAATATATTTAGTCATAATGTTCGTTCAGTCATCGACTGATAATCAATAGATTTTCTTTAGTAATCCACCAAATAATCACACTAATGTTGAAACTACTAGTACACAAAAAGTTCCACCTCCCCGAGCCCAACGAAATTAAGTACACTAAACTATGGTGACAGTGTTAAAATCATCCTTTGACTAATGATAAGATTTGCAGAAGATGTGAAATGTTTTATCTTTCAAAGAAATCAGATAAACGACTGCTGACGGTACCCAAGCGTCCTTTTATGCGTTTGCGCGTTTCCTGTTCAGTAATGTTCCAAATGCAATGGAACATTTTTGCTCATAAATTCGTTTGCAGTTCAATAATTGTTAGCAGTTAATTTTTTTAACATGTCACAAAGATTCTGATTGCCACTGAACTATATTTGGAGTTTCTGAAATATCCGCAAACCTGTTACCTTGTATTTATATATTTGTGTAGAACAAATATACGTTCTACTGGCGGGTGATTTAGAGTTGACCTGAACGTTAGAATCCTGTGTTCCCAGCCAAAGCAAGATAATAAATGTGCTGAGGGCTGAATGATATAAGGGTAGTTAAAAACGCCATTTCATATTATCGCCTTAGAGTACTAGGCGCAATCCTATTTGAAGTAATCTTGTCCCTCTACGAACTATTGCGGAGATGTTTGTCTACCATCAAGACTATAAAAATTTTAGAAATTGCTGATTCTGTTTTAATATTTCACTAAAAAGAGAAAAAAATAGTTTGTAAACCTGTAAGTTCAATAGCTTTTTTCATAGAAAACTAAAGTATAATATGCCAATATTATAATCAAAACTCCAAGGTTTATTAAAGGTGTTTTTAAACTAGCTATGTACAACGTGCAGGACAGTGCTCCATACAATCGTAAAACGTTTCTTTTGAGGTCATGAAAAATTGAAAAATCTGCTCACATTTTTTCTGTTTAAAAACATTCTTTCTTGACGATTTGAACTAATAGCAAGGTAAAGAAAACTAGTAATAAATCAATTGACAACGTCGCATTATTTTATGGATCAAGGTGTCCCGTTTCATACAGAAAAGAGTTCAAACTTTGATCTTGCATCAATACGTACGTTTTTCAACTAACATGTGGATTTAAATATCGACTGTCACTTGCCGTATCGGTGTAAATAAAAAACATAGCATTGAGTCAATAAATTTCTTGGAGGTAGGTCCTGAATTTGTAAATTTGTATTAGATGGATCGTAGTCCAGAGAACTTTGGAAACCACTGATATTAACAAATGGATATAAATAAAATAAGATTATTCTTTGCAGGTTAGTATTACAAACGATTTGTACAAACGACATATATCGCCATTTAACGTCAACCAATTTGAAAAGGTATGAGGTCATATGCAGAGCTAAATTATTCCTCCAACAAATGATAACATTATTCTAATTCTCAAACTAATTAAAATCTCATCAGTTTAGTTAAGAAAAAAAGTATATTCGGTACTGAAAAAAAAGGACGTTATTAAAACCTACAACTTTATAGGCTGATTTGAGTTTAATGATTAATCTGAAAATAAATGTACAAGTTTGCGTTTGTATTATATAAATATTTAATTGTCACTAACAAACTCATTTATTCATCAAGAAATCTTTGTAACTATGGATCCAGTTAAGACAAAATTGGTTTAGTAATAGTTGACATGAGTTAGATGCCTACTAAGATAGAATTTGCAAAGTCAGTCGTACTTTGCCTCTTTCAAACACTCATGTTAGTCTTGCTGAAATTTAGTTTCATAACTATTTTCTTTCGTCCATTTTACTTACCGTTTCTTGTAACTTGCGCCGATGGCGTAAGAATTATTCGATCATTGGCGTACAGGAGGCATTTGACAGCTTATCCATTCTTAGTCCACACTCATACTCTTTCAAATTATACATACAGCTATCCATGAATAGACTAAATAGTGACGGTAAAGGTACACATCCCTGCCTGACACATCTGCGGATGTCAAACCAGTCAATATACCCCATCTATTTTGACGCAGTCACTGTAGCCCCTGTATAGGGATTGCAGTGCTTGTATCAATCCGCTTCTCAAACCATGAATGAATAAGACACCACTACCATGCACTCCACAGATCATTTCTGTTCACTCTCTCATAAACTTTTTCCAGATCTACTAAAATACATAAACGACTAAATTTCGTTGTCTAGTACCATATTGTGGTATTATTCCCCAAACTAAAACATTAATCCAATGTCTAAGAATCTTAATAACTTTCTTTGTAGTTTGATCTTCTCGTTGAAATACCAGCATTAAGGTAAGACTCCACGTTATGTAGGTCGTTTTCATTTTTCCGATCTATACAACGTAGATCTCAACCTACCAGCGGCACGCTTCTACTTTTTTATATCTTGATCTTCTACTTTTGACATTTGGATGAATTAAAGAAAATACTATATAAAAATCAAAATAATTAAAGGAACAAAAATATTTCAATTGACTTAAATTTTAAATTACAATTTTTATATTTGGAAAATTTTCACATATATACTTAATTCACCTTTTCTATTAACATTATTTTGTTCGAAATCTTTATTTTGTCTATAACGTTTGTTAAATAAGGGCTTCTATTGTTCTATATGAAAGTTGACTATCCCATTTGTTTTGACTTTCAATTTAGTTTTACAAAGAGCAATTTTATTATAGCTCTATATTAGTATAAAGATTTACCTTATAGATTAAAACTCATTGTTTAGTAACATTTTATAGTACTATTCCCCCAATGGTTAAAAATATTAACAATTCAGTAAGGTAAAGCTCCACATTGTACAGGTCGTTTTCATGTTTCCGATCTATATAATGTTGGTTCTAACCTCCCTGCGGTACCCTTCTAGTTTTTAATATCTTGATCTTGTACTTTTGTCATTAAGATGAATTTTGAAATGCGTAGTCATTGGGGGTTGTCGACAAAAATGAAAACATATAAATAACTATTTAATCCCAGTGGTTTTTCGGGTTTTCAAATTGTATGTCATATAAAATTTTAAACATCGTAACTTAGCAATTGAAACCATTAATATTAGTTTGGTTTCCACATATATAGGCATCTCGAATAATAATTACCTAGATTATTATCTAGTTTATTTATTCATCCAGACAAGAAATAGGCTGCTCAAGCAATATAAGAATGAATTAAAAGGTATTGTGCAGATATTTATATTTGAATTGCAAACTTTAAGGCTTTTAATTTTAGCGAAGCGAGAGTAATACTGCAATTGACTTAAATTTTAAAATCTAATTATCCGATATAAAAAAAGTTTCACACATACTTACAATCAACATTAGAATGTCGTCGATCCCAAATCATAAGATGTTACTAATATGCAAATCGGTATATATATTTGTCTTAATGTTTGTAGAATAAGCATATACATTATTAGATTTAAAACTTTCTTCCTTGTTTTAAGTATTATTACAAGTTCGCTTTGATAAAATACCATTAGTAAGGTAAGACCTACCATAATACAGGTCGTTTACAAACTTTAAATTTATATAGTGTGAAGTACGGGTGTACTTGATAGGGTTACCAACGGCACTCTTCTACTTTTATTGATTTGAAATCAAAAGTAGAATATCAAATTGTACTTTTGATTTTAAATTAATAAAATTTGGCGGTCATTGGGGACTTTGGATAGAAACGAAAATTTAGGGGTATGCTATAACTGACTTTTTGGGGTTTTTCAAAATCATTGTGATATCAATACCTGGTATATTGTAATTTGTAAATTACAATCATAACATTAGTTTGGTTCTCATATAAAATTTTTGTGCATAAGATTGTACTACATAATAGAAAAATCCTTATTTTGTCTTAATTTTGTGGAGTTCCACAAAAAAAACACAAGAAAGTTCCATTCGAACAATAGATACCTTATCTATTGTTCGAATGGAGCTTTCTTTTTAGTTTGAAATAATATTGCAATTTCTTTTTCTTTTCTTATTCGTTGAAATACCATCAGTAATGTAAAACCTCACACAATACAGATCGCTTTTATATTTCAGACGAGGCGCACCCCTCCAGCAGCTTTATTTTACTTTCCGTTGTCTTGATTAAACTGGTGGCGTTTTCCCTAAATTCTATTTTAAATAAAAATTAAGTGCTGAGAGACTATAACGATATTTAAATTCTTAGAAATATTTTCATTACAAAAATTTTGATATATGTCTTTTTTATTGCATAAATATTGTGTTTGTAAACAAAATGCTACAGCAAATGTTTTTCAAGTTCTTTTCGAAGTAACGTATTAATATTATTATACAATAATCGTTGTTAATATACAAGAATTACTAATTTTATTGAAAATAATAATGAATTTAATTAAAAAAGTTTGATAATAATTAAATAAATAAAAAAAAAAACAAATGCTAGGACAGATTCGAACCCGGGCATCCAACACGCGCGAAGTAATGTATTTGGAACAGTTGAGCTAAATCGTACAACTGATTCTCAGATGAAAATAGTTGTGCTATCCTTCAATCAAGTACACAGCGGTCAACATTTTACGTCGCGATCAAACTTTTTTTCGTGTAGTTCCTATCCGCCGAGCGTCTGAGTGTAAGGTTCGATAAGGAATCGTTCCAAATATTAAAATCATAACATTAGTGATTTTCATCTCTAGTGATATTCCAAGTAACAATTATATACATTTTGTGTGGTTTATTTTTTGATCAATGCACATGATGAGCTGAGTAAGCAGTAAGTTTGAAATGAGAGTGTTTTAGATTAAAGTATGAATTGCAGAATTTAAACTTTTATTTGTAAAATACAGTAATGTTGTAATTAACTTAGATTTAAAAATACAACTATTGTATACATAAAACTAACGGAAAGGCGTGGGACCGCCGTGCAGATGTGAAAAATCGAAACTACTTTGTATAGGAATACGCATGAAGATTTATTAAAGGAAATAAATATGGCATAATCAAAACGAAACATTTAGATTTTTAAAGGAAAATCATATTTTATATTAAAAACTGTTTTCTGTTTTTCTCTTGAGGATATATTGTAAAATATGTGGTATTGAAATCAAAACAAAACAAAGCTTTAGGTGTTTCATCATAATATTTAATCCGATATCTCATTAATTACCTGTTACAGTAGCAGTCGATTCGTTCTTAAATCAAAAGGGCGCAAACGACTCATGCGCAGAGCGCAGTGGAAGAAAATAGCCTGAATCGAGACGACGTCTTGGTCTCGACGATTTCACTTTCATAACGAGCGATAAGATGTTTCAGATCAAAAGTCTTTACATATGTATATACATATGTAAAGACCATGTATGTACACTACATAGACATATGTATATATACACTATATAGACATATGTCTATATAGTGAATATAAACTAGCTTCACTTATATTATTAACATTAGCATGTCGATGATCCGAACTCATAAGATCTTACTAACACAATAATCTGTATATACACTTATGTAAATGTTTGCCGAATAAGGGTATCCATTTTTGATTTGAAAGTTGACTGTTCCATCTCTATTGGTTTTCATTTTAGTTTTATAGATTCATAGGTCTATATGGTTATGAAAGACGAGCTTAACGATTTAAATTCATTGTTTAACAACATCTTATGAAATTAGGGCCCGAAGAAAATATTAATCCGACGGACAAGAATCTTGCAATTTTCTTTTAGTTTGATCGTCTTGTTAAAATACCATTAAGGTGAAGCTCTACATTGTACAGGTCGTTTTCATATTTTGGCTCTATATAATGTAGGTTGAACCTTCCAGCGGTACTCTTCTTTTTGATGTCTAAGTTTTCTATTTTTGTTGTTTACAGGAATAAATATTAGGCTATCAGTTATTAGGGACTGGCTACAGTAAAGAAAACTCAAAGTTATGACATAACAGTAGTTTTTTGAGGTTTGTAAATTAATTATAACATCACTAATTCAAATATCGTAATTTGTACATTAAAATCATTAACATTAGTCTGGTTTCCATATCTACCAGTACTCCGAACAATAATTAAATACATTTGTTTTTTATTTTGACTTTTTTGTTTATTAATCAGATCACACAACGGGCTGAACAAGCCCATTAATTTGAAAAAAAAGTCAATGTGCTCATTGCAGTTTGAATTTCATAATATATGCCCTTTAATCATCATCATCATCATCGATCAACCTTCAGCCAGTCGTAACGACTGAAAGGGACAAGTCCCGATACACCGAAGGGAGAGCCATAGTATGAGAGGAGTGTAGGCTCCAGCTGGGATTGGGAGTGACGAGAGTGTAGAGCCAGCCGATAAGTGTAATCGTGCAACCTTTAGCCAGAGTATGGAGTCGGGATAGATAATAGATACTATAGTGTGTCAATAAATATAGTGGTACGGGTACGTTCCTTCCGTTTCTCCTCCCACTCTTATATTCTACCTCCCACTCTTCTATTCTAAAATTTTTACATTTAACTTTTATTTAATATCAGTATGTTGGTGACGCGAACTCATAAAACTTTATTACTACAAAAATCCGTATTTTGTCTCGATATTTGTCGAATAACCATCCAGTGTTCCATTTGTAAATTTTCTTCCTAATTTGAAACGTTATTATAGACCTATATAATGTGAAGACTAACCTCCTAGGGGTATACTTTTTGAAGTTTAATCGATGCTTTTTCGATATTCTACTTTTGCGATTGACTTAAAAATAAAAGTACACTTTATATATATAGAAACTTTGAAATGAAATATACTGTCAGTGTATATATGTTATTAAAAATAACATGTCGGTGACGAGAACTCATAAGATTTTACTGAAACAAAATCTACCCATTGCGCATGTAGAAATTTTCACATAATAACGCGGTGATTTGGTGACAAGATTTTACCCATCTCAAAATCGTCTAATGTCCCTATAGAAGTTTTCACTTCAAATGAACAAAAAATCATTTGCAAATTTAGCTAGCCAAACAAACATATCAAATTTCGATTATATAAAGAGAAACGAAGGAAAAAAATATATATAATAGATACATCTTTAATTTTATTCATTTCGAGTTGAGTGAAATTATCATTTTATCTGTTTGAATTAAAATATGACTATTATCTTTTAGAATTAATTAACCAAAGCGATTACATTTCGCACTTGGTCGTACAATCACTTACTTTGGACGTACACTGCCGTGATGCGTGCTTCTTATCTTGGTTATAATGAACTTAACGTTTGCGACATATCAAATAACAAATCTTATGGTTCCACGGCCAAAAAAGAGCGTTTGAAAACTAATTTATATATCACTGGCCTAGGTCATACTGAGTTGAATAAAAATACATTCAAATGATTGTAAAAAATGATGTGAATTCTAGATCCTAAAAGTATTACATATTAATATTTATAGGGTCTTTCAGAGTAATATCAAGCGGCATTAGAATTCATTTTATTTTTACTTATAGAAAACGCAGTTTACAGATGAATTCTGATGCTTTGTATATGCCACCAAAAATTCTGAAATAAAATAATAATTGAAAAAATTATAAAACACACTATGTGTTTAGTCAAAAGGTTAATGAATTGCCTTAAATGGTTTTGGTTTGTTAGATAAACGAATTATTTGGATATAATTCATTACATTATATTTTAAAAATTAACGTCACCTACGACTTCACCAGTTAGTCATCACTCTCAAAAAAAAATATGACTAGTTAGCGAGCTTTGTACTTGTAGTGGCTTTGTCCGTAGTCGAGGTTTAGTTTTTTAGCTTTTGTTTTTATGAAACGTATGCCAGACCATGTCGCCTTTATGAAGATGTCAAATGATCCGTTTTGCACATCAATCCTGATGCCTATCGCAATTCGCACGGCAATAAAAATTTCAACTGTAATAATTACTCTATAATATGGCCTTAAACTGCAAACATTGAATGTTAATTAAATATAAATTACATTGAAACATTTTATTCTTCAGTTGAATATATCCAGATAAAAACTTGCATCAGATTCGGTACCTTCTGGTTTAACAAAGATTTATGAAAATTGAATGAGCAGTTGTGAATAAAAATGGCAAGAAACATAAAATTATTCTTATGATGTGAATTTGCATGGTTACTTTAAACCATATTAATCTAAGAAGGTCTTTAAGGTTTTTTGTATCACAAATTTTTTGTCAAAGAACTTCAAAAATTTAAGCAATTTCTCATTTATTTATAACGCATATAATTATGATACTATTATCATAATATTTGTGCAGAACAATCGTTTCAAATGAGATAATGTAAACACAAAGAATACCATGTAAAAAAAATATAACATAACATAAATCTCGCGGTTTCCATTTAAGTTAAGGTATTGCACATAGATTTAAGTTGTTGCCCCTATGACTTTTAAAACTTCAATTTGCGAAATTCTAGGGCTCTTAGTTTAGGCATACTGCAATCTGTATATATATAGTGAAGTTCCTTTTCTTTTGAGGATCAATCACGTAAAAACTACTAATCGTATCCTTACGATTGACTATGGTACGGTACAGTATGGTATGGACTGTGACCGTTCGATGCAAGATCGTTTGTAAATGTTATAGGTTATTTATAATTTAAGAAATGTAAAAGTATTTTGTATGTATATTTGTCATATACTGACGGCTAAACAGATTGTAATCAAATTTTGCATAGAGGTATATTATGTTCTCAAATACGATATAAGATTCATTTTAGAAGATTATATTACATATAACAAGATTACCTTTTACGCAGAAAATGCATAAATACCAGTAATAATGGTATTTATACATTTCGTTGTCATTTTGGTGTCCGTTCCAGTATAAATCGTAAAGTATAACTAAGATCTAAATCGAGACCGCTATTCAAATCAAGAGCGCTACAGGTACTAGACTCGACAACAGAATTGACATCGAGAATATGACCTTGATCGCGATCAATATTGACATCAAAATCAGCCAATATAGAAGATGAAAGAATTCATTATAATCTATGTCCATGGGAGCGAAACCGGGGGCTCAATTGAATAATAATAAAAAATTGCTAAATTTAAATTTACGCCCATCGAAGGGGGCATCCTATAGATTGTGTATAGATTTGAATCGGGTAACGGTCAAACTTGAAATCTCATTAATAGTTATTTATAAAATTTATTTCATGTTTATGAAGGCTTGTTTAAGTCACTGAAATTCATTCTCTAAGTTATTCCTAATTGCAAGAATACAAATCATCTCTGTTTTATTATAACTCTGTTAATTGGCACAGTTTTAATATTCTCGTTTCACATTGTTTTAGTTTTATTTCTAGTGTTCTGCAGAAGATTAAGAAAAGAGTTATATATTATCACAGTTTTAAGAATTCTACTAAATTTAAATCTAATTTCACCTACCACTGTTAAAATTAACGCGCTGCTATTTACAATTTGAAATCTTTTCTTCACAAAAAATGGGTGGTATTATTTTTGTTTTAACGGTCTATTCATTTCTACCATTAGTAGGTAAAATTGTAGCTTATTGTTTTTTATCAAATGATAAAACAGTGATATACGAGGAGCATTAAATATGTAAAAAGCGAGAATCAATATGTTGCTGATATCTTTTATTAAATATTATTTTATTTTTTGACTTAGGCACTATTGCATAATATATCTCGCATATCCTTTTTCTCAGTTTGAAAATTCCTTTCTTAAAATACTTTTCATCCTGAGCACCTAAAAATTACTTTACTCCACCCACTATTGCTTCATCATCTTCTAATTTCAGTCCTTTCGGAAACTCCTTCAACCTTGTAAATAGGTAGAAGTCACTAGGGGCAAGGCCTATTGATGTAAAGGGTGCTCACGTATTTCAAAGCCAGCATCTGGCTTTGCAGCCATAGCAATGATGGACTGGTGAACCGAGACATTATCTTAATGGACAAAATAATTTTTGCTAGATTGCCTCGCCATTTTTTTTATTCTTTCGCATTTTTTTTTTTCGTTTTGCTTACATTCGTAACAGTAACTGCACGGTCGAGATATTCTGTCGTGCCACCCCTTTACTATCCCAGAAAAGAGAGCTTATGATCTTTTCGGCTGAACAACTCGCCTTAAATTTCTCAGGGGTTGGCCTTTTTCAAACTCATAGACTGTAATTTCGTTTCTGCATGGTAAAGCCATGTTTCATCCGTGGTTGTAAATCAAGTCAAAAATCGAACAGAATCTCGTTGTAACAGTTGCAAAGACATACGAGAAATGGTCAGTCCAGTTTGTTTTCGTGTATCGGTAAGAATTCCGGGGACCCAGCGCGTGGATACTTTTTTCAACCTCAAAAGTTCGTATAAAATGCAATGGCCACCATCAAACAAAATCTTTGCTTTTTTCGTTTACAAAGCGTACTGTGACATGACGATCGACTAAACTTTTTTTTCGACGTTTTATTCCATTTCTTCGGTAACTAGTGTTATTGAGCGACCCGAGCAAGAGTCATCTTTGTTGAATTTTATTCCACGTTTGAATTCGGCGCAGCAACGGGCATCTGTAGGATACGGTGGAATATTTGCTCCTAAAGTATGTTGTAGGTCATGATTAACTATTCTGTACTGAAATTTTTCAAGCACAGATAT